>JAXCLR010000092.1:49982048-49993769 GCA_035584095.1 Annona squamosa
AGACATATTCACAATTTGTCAACTACTTGGGGCTTACGGGTGCAACTTGTGCTAGGCTAGCCTGAATAGCCACTCGGTCAAACTTTAGAAAAAAAAAAAAGAAAACCAAAAAATATTAGAACTTGTATTTTTAGAACTTCATCCACAAAAAACTCGAACTTAAGGGCATGATTTGTAAATTAGATTATGATCAGAGTTCAAAAAACCGGACTCCAAGAAACCCAAGTTCAATTTTTATTTTGACATTTAATATAACTTGTAGATGTATTTCTTCATATGTATGTATTTTACATTATTTATATTTATATTTGAATACATGTTCGACACGTTGATATTATATTATAGATAAATTATGTAATTTTTATTTACATCTATTTTCTATTTATATAGTTATTTAACTTTAATTTATTAATTTGGTTAAATTTTTTCTAAAAATATATTATATATTGATACAATCTTAAAAAAATTCAATTTGGCTATGCATTATTATTTTTGCTTATATATTTTATGGTTATTGTAATTCCTAAGATGAGTTGTAATATAAACATACATCATCCAAAAAATTGAATTGTGATGCATGATTGAATTGTGAATTATTCTTTCAAGCTGCCAAACAGCTGTGACTGACTCCTTTCTTTCTTTTTTTTTTTTATGAGTATTTATATTACAATTATCCCAAACATTATTTTTTACAATCAAGCCCTAAAGACATTCTCACAATTTTCCTTGTACAAATTCTACAGTAATCTAACAATTTTTCCTATTTTTGTCTAATAAATAATGCTCATGGTGCCATTGTGGGCGCTTCCACACGCTGTGGGGGAGACAAATGCCACAACACTGCCACAAATGCTGCCATTGTGGACCCTTCCACACGCTGTGGAGAAGACAAATGCCCGAACACTGCTACAAACGCTTGCAGCTCAGAAAATAGAGATTTTTTATTTTTGAATTTTAAGAATGTAAAAAATAAAAAAAACTCGATAGATGGACCTACCTCACTTGCCCAACTTTTTTTTTTGCAGCAGTTTGCTGCAACTTAGCCAATTTCTAAAAGCTGCTGCAACGACGCGCCCAAGCGCTCATATTAGACACCATTTTGGTACTTTAAAATAAAACTTAAAAGAATGGATGTAACGAGGATGAAATGGGTACATCCACAACTTATGTCTAACCATATGGGCATATTGGCAATTTTAAAAATAAATGAGGTATATATTTCGAATATTGATAAAACTATATGGGATGTTAAGAAAATTCTTTAATTTTTAAACATTAATATATTTAATATATAATGTTAAAATAACATGTAATTTTGTAGATTTAAACATTTGATATATTTTATTTAATTGATTTTAAATGAGTATGTACGATATCAACCATATATATACACAAGTTTAATTATGCTTAATTTTAAAATTTATAATATAACTGAGTAAATATCTATTAAGAATTTCTAAATAAACCCCAATAAATTCAAATAAAAGTAGTACTTTTCCAAAAAATAAAAAGAACTAAATGCATGTCTCAGCTATTAGTGGGGAGCTCACTCAAGATTAATTCAAATACTTGAGCATTTACACTGGGCAAGAATAAGCATATATTCATCTTCCAAAAGCAACTTATTTCGTCTTGATCTTGGATATCAGTTGTTAGGTGCTTATAAGCCTTCTCAATGTCAAAAATTAGCATGAGAGGTGAATCTTTTCCTCGCACTTTATCTGTACACCAAGCCCATCTCACAATTAATGTGAGATAACTTAATAACATAGTGTGAAAGTAAAGGAATGGAAGTGGAAATATGTAGAAGAGGGCATGGTCCATTCCCTTGAATTCTTCCATTATGATCTTCTAGCTATTGCTGTCTCGACCGGGCGACAATTGAAGAGTAAGGGTTTCAAATATACAGAGAACAATAAATCTAGAAAAGTTCATCACAAAACCAAAAAACATTATGTGGAAACACATGCAAAAATAAATAAAGAAATAACGTATGCAATATATAGGCTTACTATTTAATTTGGTTGCGCTAACTTCCATACGTCAAAGAGTCAGAACTTGTCTGCCTGCCTTCCATCTCTGTTAATAAAATAAATAAGTCTTACCATTCAAAACAAATGCTATTTTAATTTCGAATCACAGCCCAAAGCCCCTTATAATATTGTGGATATGATCACATGATACACACTGTGTCATTTAAAAAAAAGAATTCCAGTGAATCTTCTATCGACCATTTATATACTCTGAAATTAAAAAATTGAGAAGTCAGCTCGGGTTTCCCACGAATTAAGAGCCCTTGAGCTTCACTTAGCTTGGGCGGCAAGCAAATTTGCAGCACATGGCTATCCATTTGTTATTATTTTAACTTATTTTTCAACTTGATCTCTAGCTGCAAAACAAATTCAATGAACGTGTTACAATTAATCCCGTAAGTCACACAAAAGAGTAATCTTTGTATTTAAGGATGCCCAATGGTTATAATATGTATAATTGTATAAATTTTCATTACATTCTAATATGTGTGGGGCCCAAAAATGACAAATGTACCGTTGTTAGTATACAAGTTTTCATCCAAATCTGACATGTGTACGTGCCCCTTCTTAAAATGGTACAAAATCGATATAATAAAATAGTTTAATGTAAATATCAAGTTTAAAGTGATATTTTCAACATCTAAACTGTCTAAAGTATGATTTTTATATGAATAAATGATTGTATAAAATATTGATATATTTTAATATATGTGGGGCCCATTTGCAGCAAATTGTACCATAATTATGGTGCAATCTGTGTGCATGAGATAAGTTCTCTCTCTATATATATATGTATATATAGGGCTCTGCTTCTAACCATTCTCATTTTTGAGATTTTGATTCTTAATAAAAAAATCAATCCATTCATTATGTTTAACATCGTTTGCTTGGTCATTATACTAAAATTACCTGCGAAATCTCACCCATGCATGAGTGATGCTGTATTTTGTACTGCGTGCTGTTGACTTTGGAACACTACTATTTAAAGAAAAAAAAGAAATCTGAATATTTTCTTCATCATTCCTTACTTACATCTTTCAAATTAAAAGAAACTCCTCAATTAAAAAAATAATTGTACAGAAAGTGTTGAAATGCTTTGACTTTGCTGTAAAAGATCAAACAAAATTTTAATCATCTGCGGACTCATGTAAATCTAAGATTTTGATCTTTGATGAAAAATCTAATCCATTCATTGTATTTAACATCATTTGTTTATTTAGGGAATCAAGTTTTATCCCAATCAAGTATGTTTATAGGTCATGTTTGTTAAAAAATTTATTTGTTCATGTGTAAATTATGAAAAATTCTAAAATGTCAATTTTGAAGTAATATTTTCGACATCTAAACCATCAAAAATATCATTTGTATGTGAATAAATGATTTTATAAAGTATTATTACGTTCTAATATATGTATAGATAGATCTAAGAGTTTTTCTTAATTTACTCATGAATATATATTTTTGAACAAATGTGGCCTATAAACATACTTGATTGGAATGAAACTTAGTCTCCTAAATAAACAAATGATTTTAAATATAATGAATGGATTGAATTTTTCATTAATGATCAAAATCTTAGATTTTGAAGGGGTTACATAGGTCCGCTCTATGTATCCTGTTTACATAGAAGCGAGACCGATATATATATATATATATATATAAGAAATCTTTAGGTGTAGCACAATTGCACCATAACAGCGGTACAGTTGCGGGCTCACATTATTATAAAATTATAATCTATTCCATCCATTGTATTTATAATCATGTATTCTATTACGATACTAATTTTCATCCCAATCGGATATGTGTATGGACTCCATCTGAAAATATTACAAATTCAACGTAATAAAATAATTTGATGTAAAGAACAATTTTAAAGTGACTTTTTTAACATGTAAACCATTAGCTTGAAAATTCATATACGGATAAATGATTGGATAAAGTTTAAATGCATTCTAATATATATGGGGCGCATTTTTGAGCAAATATAGTCTTGCTCCGCGTCTCTCTCTATATCTCAGGTTGAACTTGTCTAACCTGTTTAATTCTTAAACTCATCACGGTTGACTGATGCTTGCCAATAAAGCCTCTACGGCTGTAACTCTAGCAATGCTTTATGTGAGCCGGCATGCAGAGATAGATTGCATGGCTGTTAGCCTGTTATTCTAGTGATTCAAGTTAATCATCAGCCGAGGAGACTATTATGAGTAGAAGTAAAAAATTGAGTACATTAATCTTGCGTAGTAAATTTAGATCTTGATGAGTCATGATATTATACAAAAATTGTACATTAGCTTATCACCCAATATTCAATTATTTTATTTTATTTTTACTTTTCTAATTTTTTCTCCATAAACATATTTTCTTAAATGTATTTAATTCATATACTAAGTTTTGCCATTTTATAATACTTTTACATATTTTTTATTTTTTAAAAATCACATATTTTAAATGGTAAAAAATGACTTCTATGCCCTTGATTTTTAAAATTTAAAAATAAATATGTAAAAGTATTATAAAATGACAAAACTTAGAATATGAATTAAATACACTAAAGAAAACATGTTTATGAAGAAAAAATTAAAAAAAATTGAATATTGGATGATAAACTAATATACAATATATTGTATAGTATCGTGACTCAATCTTGATATAATATATATATATAATTGCCTTGAAAATATTTATGCAAAAGACATTAATTTCTGAAAAACAAGTAATAGGCATCTTCTGTAAATTATTGAATTGACATGTCCTTACTAGTGATACAAACAAACAATTGTTGTTAGTAGGAAACAATAGACAAGGAAAACGAGAGGTGGATCTAAATTATTATTGTTGTTAGTTTTTGCTAATGATGAATCAAGGACACCATTTCATCACTAGCTTGTGTTCTCTGTTTCTTCATTGGAAATTCTCCCTTAGCATCTTTGTCCCTCAGTGCCTCCATAACATCAACGTAGTTGCCATTCGTTGCCATTGGATTTATACATAGTGAATCGAAGAAAGTAGAACCATCGCTTGCTCTCAATCCTTTCACTCTCCGTAATAATGGAAAATTGTACACTACAAGTAAAAACAGCAAATGAGCATTTTAGTAGCAAAATTTAGACTTGCTGCATTTAGTACTAAATGCAGCAATATGTCGTTGCATGTAAAAAAGGATATTATATGCAGCAATATAAGTAGCGACTTGTTGCTGTAAATAAATTTGCATGCAACAATAGTATGTGAAGCAAAAAGTTGCTGCATATTACAATTTGCAACAGATTGTTGCTGCACATGTTAGTATTAAATCAGATGTAAGTGGATCTGATAAACCTGGCTAATTTAATATGCATGTATCGGGGAGTGGTGTAGATGGTCTAATGACATGAAGATGTTGATGATATGGAAGTAAGTGCAGATGCTACTACAAGTTATGCTAATTTCACTTGGGCCCATGGTTTGTATCCCAAAAAGAACTCAAAAACACTATTTAATTTGGTTGCGTTAACTTCCATACGTCAAAGCGTCACTTCTTGTCTGCCTCCCTTCCATCTTTGTTAATAAAACAAATAAGGCTTACCATTCAAACACACGGCTACTTTAATTCGAATCACAACCCAACAACCCTTGTAATTTTGTGGATATGATCACATGATACACATTGAGTCATTAAAAAAAAAAAAAAGAATTCCCGTAAATTTTCTATCGATCATTTATATACTCTGAAATTAGAAAATTGAGAGTCAGCTTGGGTTGCCCACTAATTAGGAGCCCTTCAGCTTAACTTAGCTTGGGCGCCAAGCAAATTTTCAGCACATGGCTATCTATTTGTCATTATTTTAAACTTATTTTTCAAATTGACCACCAGCTGCAAAACAAAATCAACGAGTAATTGTGGCAACATTACAATATTGATTAAAACATGTACCCATTTATATCCAAAAACATGTACCCATATTGAACTAAGAATAAATTTTTTTTTAATATAACGGTCAACAAAACATAAATTTCAATACATTAAATAAGAGGTTTAAACCAATGCAGCTCAAACATCTAGAGTCTAAACCTAAACTTGGTAACTGAAATGTTTTCATTTTTTTAAACAATCAAAACATTAAACAGCAATAAGCAAAACTAATAATTAAAGACAAGAACATAATTTCAAATGGAAAGAAAGTATTAGAGATAACATATTGAATCAGCACAACCATTTTCTATGACTATTTTGAGATCAACATAGAAAAGACTATAAATTTTTAAGTAATAAAGATTTAACAAATCAATCAAGTTATGTAGAACCATCAACATTATCCAATAAAATGATGGTCAATGAGTAACATCTTAACAATATGCATTTACATTAGAATTAATAATTAAACTTAACAATGCAACATAAAAGGGGCTGTCTTCCATGACTTCTTGTTTCATCCACCCCATTAAGTTCAATTCAATCAACAAGATTTCAACCTTGGATCTACTTGAAAAATAGGAACAAATCATTTTGACAACATGCAAATCAAAAGTTCAAAACTACCTAACTGTCCATACTCAAATCTTAAATTAAGTTATGGAATGCACTCGAATCTGAAGCTAAGCCTAAAATACATTATAATGTATATAATCGGACTGCATTATATATAAAATACCTAAACAATCTTTCTTTCGATTTATATATTTTATATTATTTATATTTATGTCTGTACACATATTTTTCATGTTAAAAGTGTGTTTGGTTGGAGATAAAATTTTTTGATGAAAATTTTTAGGGGTAAAAGTTGTTAAGTTGACAGGAAATGATGCGATATGACAGAGATAATGATAAGGCATAAAGAGAATAAAGTTTAATAGATAAATTAGTTGTATAGGTAATTGCGTGGAAATGATTCAAAAGTAGGGTTGCTTGTATAGAAAAATATGACAAAATAATTAAACATAAGATAGTTATGAAGAGTGAAAGTTCTAAACTAAAAAGTTTTAGTTAACATTTTTAGTGTCCAACCAAACACACCCTTAAATTACAATATAGATCAATAGTATATTTTCATCTATTTCTACTTGTATACTTATATATTATTTTAAATTCATTAATTTTCTTCCTAGACTTTATTTGCTTATGTAATTTATTATTTTTGTATATTCATATGAAGGTGGTGCTTTCCACAAAAAAAATTTCAACCTAAATTTTTTTCAAATTAAAATTTTTCGCTTTCCACGACTATTCTATTTTTTTTATTTTTTCACTTATTCTGATACAACGAACATACTTTTCAATTATTTTTGTATAATTACCCATACATCTAATCTATTTATTTTAACTTTGTTCATTTTATTTTTCATCATTACCCCTATCACATCGCATTATGTTCTCCCATTTAAAAATTTTTTGCAGTAAAAATTTTTATTAATAGTTTATCGCTTCCCATATGCACCCGAAATTTTAAACTTTTCAATCTTAAATTGGTTCCAACTTTTTTGGATTGAATTTCAGTCCGAAACTTGATCTAAACTGAATCGAGACAAAATGGGAGTATACTGCAAAACCAGGTGAAGTCTTTTCCTTCTTGGGTACCTATGAAAGCCCTGCACTCTATTTTATTTAAAAGACTTGAGAGATCAACATGAATACAGAAAAAATTAAGGCGATCTTGGAGATCAGCTTGACCATTATATAATTTCAAAGCTATGGGTTTACATATCTCTGATAATGGTTCATTGACTATCTTAGCCGTAAAAGGTGATTGTCACACAGTTTTAAGTGTTGCTTGAATTATAGATTGAAATGATGGATAAGCCATTCGAGAAGTAAAATATTGCTGTCATTGTTTGTACCATTAGGGATTCTGGAATCAGAGGAGTCTGTCCAAAGTTTGAAGACGCTCATTTAACTTGTGGTTGTTCCATCCATTCAGCTAAAGCTGCGACAACTTCTATTCGAATAACTTGTCCCAGATATTCATCTCTAGAAGTATTATGACTTGAGGAATCATTGTCTGCGTTACTTGTGCATTCGGCGTTAGCATTATTGGTAAGAATTGTAGTTATCGCTACCTAAGAGAAGTCGTTGCAAGTTTTGCTCATAAAATATAGGAGATGAAAAGCAACAACAACGCCAAGTGAAGATGCACAGTCGTGTAGAAGGATGTAACCGAGGGGGTACGCACGATGGAGAAAGGGTTAAGTCTTTGTCGAGTTGTATCTCCAATCTGATTTTGAGAGTGAATATGATGATTTAAATTTGTTGTTTTAATGCAAATTTTGGTGAGAGATGATAATAAAATAATAATTATTATATTTAAAATATTTTCAAAGATTTTTTTTTACTTTAAAATAGTTTAAAAGGATAGATTACCATCACATCTATTTTAGTGTTCCATCGAAACTTTACTATTGTATCCATGCTTTGGATCGTACTTTCCTCTTTACATACAAAGTTACTTTGTAGAAGTGAGGGGCCAAAATCATGAAAAGAAGATGCTTTTGCCAATGCTGATGGAAGTAGAAAAAAAATGCAAGCATATTAATCATGCATGGTAAATTTAAACCTTGATGCATATAACTAGAATGAACATATTCATTAAGAGACTTTCATTGGCATTTTATTCAATAGGCATTATTAACAGAAAAACATTTAGTGGAAGCTTGTGTTCTCTGTTTTTTCATTAAATTTTCTCCTGCAGCATTTTCACCCCTTGGTACCTCCCCAACATCAATAGAGTTGCCATTGGATTTGTACCTGGTAAATCAAGGAATATGGAAGCATCAATTATCCTTAATCCTTTGACCCCCAAGACCTTGTAATCCTTGTCAATCACAGATCCAACTACACACCCTCCATGATTGTGGGAAAATGTGGCCACGTTCTCCTTGCAAAAGTCTATTAACTCCTGGATATTTGATGTTCCATTTTTTCTTCTTATTATTGATTGCCTTCTTCCAAGAAACGCTGAAACTAATTTGGACCTAATTACTTTGTTAATTAGGTGAACCATTTTGACACAATCGTCCAAATCTTGCTCATTAGATAGATAGTTGAACTCCACTGAAGGATTCTGCCTAGGGTCTACACTTTGTAACCTTAGTGATCCCTTTGAAATTGGGTGTACTAATTTTCCCCCCATTAAGACCGTTAGATTAGTGGCGTTGAAACTTTGGTGAAAGACTACGGTTTGAATTATGATTCGAAAATCACTCACAATTCCAATCATTTTAGCTGGATCCACATTCAACCGACGAAGAGCTTTAGAGGAGTAGCTTAGAGGGATAGAGATTGCCGTATTGTCCTGTGAGGATTGACCTACCTCTCTAATATCAACAAGAGGAGTGATGTTGAAATGCTTGAGGTGATTTTTGGGGCCAATGCCACTCAACATGAGGATTTGAGGACTGCCTAATGCCCCGGCACTTAGTATCACATCACCCCAAAAGCTTGAATCTTTGCGCTGGCTGAGGTAGATTTCATACAATTTGTTTGCATCTCCATTGCTTCTCATGAATCTGATGCCATATGCCCTAATAGGTTGTTGCTTCCCACCACCTGCAGGATTAGATAATTGATATTTTTAAGTAGTACTATTTTTTTTTACATCAATTCCAAGTATTGCCTAATTTCGACATGTAATCTAAAAAAAAATAGAAGGATAATGTGCATATCATTAGTAGAAGCTACTTTACATTCATGTAACGTACCTGCATTTTGGAAGATGATGTTTTGAACTGTTGCATTTAGAAGAACAGTGAGCTTTTCCGGATTTCTTGTGATTAGCAAATCAGCAGCAGTATGTCTCTTTCCTCGGATATCAAATATACTACCTCCCACCTTTGTTCCCTTGATCTGCTCCAAAGTAAAACCATTAAAAGGATGAATTCCTACTTCCACCATCTCTTCTGCAACAGCAGATTGCCATGGTGTTAAAAAAGGTCGGGAAACCACCTTAGACTCCACCCATTCATAAGATTCTTTTACCAACTCCGGATCCCACCCTGCTTTCTTTATATAATCTTCACTAGCTCTACTGTAAAATCCTTCATTAATGGTAGTTGATCCTCCCAATGCTCTGCCCCTGTAATTGAGTACCCCTTCTTTGGAGATGAATTGTTGGGCAACGGATGTAAACTCATCTGTTTGGGAACGTACAATGCCCAAATTCTCCTGATCTTCAATAAGGGGATTGCCATATGGTGACCCACCGCGCTCCACTAACAATACAGAGTACTTTTGAGATAAGGTTGCAGCCAAAGGGCAACCACTTGTTCCTCCGCCCACAATTATATAGTCAAATGATCTACCCAACACATCTTCAATGTCTTCTGTAATAGTAAATGGAAACTTGCTTGCTACGATGAGTGAGTGCATAAGAAGAAATTTAGAGCATCAGCGTTGTATTTCGAATGCATTTGCATATATGCATGATTGAATTATGAACTGTTCTTTCAAGCCACCTAACAGTCGTGATGAGCTCCTTTCTTGTATTACACAAAACTTGATTTTATTTGTGTCAGACCCAGCTCAAGAAGATCCCACTAGGATGCCATGAATGCATAGTGCATGAAGAATGAAATTTTTTTATTTTTGAATTTAAAAATATTTTAAAAATTGATACATGGACGTATCTCACTTGCCCTCACAATATAGTTAAAAAAAGGAGTCCAACAGTTAGCCACAACTAATCCAGTTTCTAAAACATGTAGTAGCAATCTATTCGGTGTAACTTGGCTGATACGAGCAGTAGTGGCCCCCCAGCTTGTCTGGGTTTGAAATCCAATGGGAGCAATGTCTCCCATGTAAGGAGCTTGGGTCTAATTTGTAAAAATAAAGTGATGAAAAATGAGATCTTATGTAGTAATGATTCCGGATGGAACAATCGAAAAAATAATGGAACGTGTATTAGCGATTTTGCAATTATACTCTCCTACAATTGTATAAATATTGTTGGCACTCCTATTAGACAGCATTTGGTTTATTTAAAATAAAAGTGTAAAGAATGGTTATAACCAGGTTGAAATGGATGTATTGATTACTTATGTCAAACCATATGAGTATATTGGAAAATTTTGGAATAAATGATGTATATTCTGAATATTGATAAAACTAGTATGGGATATTCCAAAAATTCTTTATATATAAAATAATATATTCAATATAATGTTAACATAAAATATAATCTTTATATATTTAAACATTTGACATATTTTATTTAATTGATCGATTTCGAAATTGATTTTAAATTATTATGTATAAACTCTACCATATATATACCCACGTTTAATTATGTATAATTTTAAAATTTATACCATATCGGAATAAATATCTATTAAGAATGTTGTAAATAAATCCAAATAAAGTTTAGATATACCTTTCTACAAGAAGATTTTTTTTGAATTTCTTTTGTAAAAAATCGAATGAAATGGAACAGAATCATATATAAATTAAGTCGTGGGTATATCTGTAATTTTCCAACCATGTGGTTATATTTAAAATATTTTGAAATTCAAATAGAAGTAGTAATTTGTCAAAAAAATAAAAAGAACTAAATGCATGTTTCAGCTGTTAGTAGGGATCGAGTTCACTAAAGCTTAATTCAAATACTTGAGCATTTACACAGAACAAGAATAATCATAAATTTCTCTCCCAAAAGCTGTGTATGTGTGCGCGCGCGCAAGTAAAACAGATGGAAGTCATTAATGCTAGCCTTCATAGAGT
>JAXCLR010000092.1:50040393-50050515 GCA_035584095.1 Annona squamosa
AAAGCAATCAATGTTAGAGCCAACATTCAACGCGTATATTAAAATAATACACATATCCTGTCCATGTATGATCGCGACCTCCATCATTCTTACGCGAGCATACAGTGCTGCATGTATGATCGCGACCTCCATCGTATTCTTCCGGGAGCATACAGTGCTGCATGTTCCTGCAGGTATACATTTATTTTTTTACTTTTTTATAAATTTTTATAGTAGTGTTAATCTATATGTATTTAATATGTGTATAAATTTTTACCATTTTTGGAGATTTTTATATATTTATTTCGGATTTTAAAAAATTAGTGTCATTTTAGGTAAATTTAAATTACTAAAATGTTACTGATTTTTAAAAATTCGAAATAAATATTTAAAAATCTTCAAATATAGTAAAAATTGATATATAAGTTAAATATACTTAGGTTAACAAGTTCATGAAAAAATTTTTAAAAAAATAAAAAAAAAAAGTGTATGCGCAATAAGTATATGCGCCCGAGGTTCAATGCTCCCAGGAGCATATAGGATCAGAATCGGTATGATTGATCCCGGCACTTCTTATATTTTAAATAATAATAATATTAAACTATCCTTGAACATCACATCATAATATAATATATATATTTAAGGGTCAACCTCTCTCGGACGTTCCATTTTTCTTCCTTTCACATTTTTTTTCCATCAGCAATCAATTTGGTTGGTTCTAATACAAATATGTAAAAGGAAAAAAATGAAACTTTATGTCAAATCCCGTTTATAGCTTCGCAAGTCCATCACGTGATTCCTTATTATAAAAGTCACTTACGCAGCTACGCTTACACGTCTTCTAATTAAATTGTATCTTTTGGCCGTACGTATTTATATTAACCTGCTTACCAAATCATTAATATTGCACAATTCACATTATAACATTATCACATGTACTTTAGGCATAATTTTACATCTAAATAAGATCTAGGGAATATAAAATTAATTATGCCTAACATATAAAATTCTAGAGCATAAAAATCACGATATACGTGTTCTATACAATTAATTAAAACAATCTAATTAATTGCATAAAACAATTATAATATGAAATCATTGAGCTAAAAAATCAACTTTCAAAAATCTCACTTGCCTATCAATTCCTCCTTCAGCTTTTTCTTCTTTCCCACAACTTTAGCTCCAAACTCTTCCCCGTGAATATCTTAATCCACCAGCTACACAAAATCTTTTTATAAAAAAAAATGTAGCTTGTAAGTGATAGGTAATAAGATAAAATCTAGTTTAAACTTAAATTCTATCTTAACCAATCTTTTCTAGGAGAGTGCTTATCTCATCCTACTTATCTTGGGCCCGCATGCCTGGGGAGGAAAAAGTGCAAAAATTAATAATTTTTTTGCGGAACCCCCTACTTGAATTCAAGACCTCTGAGACTACTAGACCACTTATATGTCAACTGAGCTAAATGGGTTTCTAAAATAACATTCAAAAATAAAAATTAAAATACAAACCATAGCATCAATAATAATTGAGCAAGACTCATTATTAACCATTTGGCCCAATTAGTCAAAGGGTCAATTTTTGGATTTTGACCAGTCAACTTAAATTATTATGATTATTGTTATTATTCAATATTTTATATTTATCAATGTCATTCAACATGGGTATATGAGGACTATTTAATATCCAAACCCTTATTATGCATCACCTTGAAAGCCTGAGCCCTCAAGATAATTGTTGTAGATTTGCTTCAACTTGTTTGGACCTCTATTACTCTTGCTTCCACCATTCACAAGTTGAGATAACTAATATTTTTAAGTTCAACCATCATTATTATATTAATTTCAGGTTTCGCTTAATTTTGGTGTATAATTGAAAGAGGAGTAATCCTGTTAGCCTGAGCTAACCAAATATTCCTCTTAGCCCATCTCAAAAAACTCGTTTACAATATTTTTTTCTTCATATACTTGTTTATATAAGTTGTAAGTGTATTTAACATATAAACTAAAATTTTACCATTTTTGGATATATTTATATTTTTTTGAGATTTTTAAACATCTATATATAGATGTATTTAAACTACCTTGATCTTTAAAAATCTAAAAATGTATATAAACATATCAAAAACAATAAAACTTAGTTTATATTTTAAATGGTAAAAATATATCAGGTTGCTAGACATGAGGCTAGTTTATTAAGGGTAACAAATAATTGCACTGCAGTCACCACATGATAACCCTATCATGGGAAGTAGATGAAATTTTTTTCCCTTGATTTTTCGACATTTGCATTGGTTTGTAGGTGAGGAAATTAGCAACACATGATTCCCCCCCACCAAAAAAAAGAAAGACTATGGATACCATAGTATAAATTTACATCTTAATTTATATTACATTCGAGCTCAAGAATCTGTATAATTACAAATTAATCAGAAGACTATATACTCTTACTTATCAAAAGGAAGACGACCCATGTCCCTATGATACCATAGTAATCATACACATTAAATCATTTTTAATAAAAAAACAAAATTCCTCTTAAATCTTCTATCGGTCGTTTATATGATCCGGAATTAGAAAATTTTGGGATTGAATTATTCAAAAGTCGGCTTGGGTTACTGAACAAGAACCCTTCAACTTAGCTTAGCTTTGGCGGCAAGTAAATTTTCAACACATAGCCGATGATCTTTGAATAGAAAGTCCAACTTATATTTGTTATTAAAACTTATATTCTTAGGAAGTCCAACTTAAGAATATCATCTTTGAATAGAATTAAGATTAGAGTTTAAACAAACCCGATCGAGAAACCTAAGACTAATTTTTTTTTCTTTTTGTTTAATAAAAAAATATATTTTGTAGATAATATCTAAATAGTCTTTCTTCATATTTATGTATGAGAATTAATCGTGTTAGCCCGGATTAAGCAAATGTCCTGCATAGACCACCTCAAAAATTTATCTAAAAGCATTTTTTTTGTTTTTTCCCCACACACTTGTTTATGTTAGTGTATTTAACATGTAAACCGAGTTTTACTATTTTTAGATAGTGCATATATTTTTTTTGAAAATTTCAAACCACTATGTTTAAAAATTTCAAAAAAATATATGCATATATCCAAAATTTGTAAAACTTGATATTAAATACACTTAAATAAACAAGTGTATGAAAAAGAATTTTAAAGTATTTTTAAATAGTTTTTTAAGGTTGGCTAAATGGCACATTTGCTTAACCCGAGCTAATAGCATCATTCCTCTTTATGTATTTTATATTATTTAGGTTTATATTTAAATGCAAGTTCAACATGTTGAAATTATATTATAGATAAATTATATAATGTTATTTACATCTATGTTCTATTTATATAATTGTTTACTTTTAAGTTGATTAATTTTGTTCCTTTAACTTACTTTTAAAGGTAAAATTTTCTTCTAAAAATATATCATATATTATTATATTTTTAAAAAGATTGGTTAGCATGAGTGAATTAGTTTAAATGGATCAAAATTTCAGGGTTGTCGCCAATGGATTCACCCACCTCTTTACCATCAACAAGAAGGGTGATATTAAAGTGTGTAAAGTGTTGTTGGGGACAATGTCACTCAACATGAGTATTTGAGGATTGTCTAATATCCCAACACTTGTTATCACATCACCTCAAAAGCTTAAGCCCACATTACCCTAAAAGCCTAAGCCCTCAAGATAATTGTTGTAGATTTGGTTCAACTTGTTTGGATCTTTATTACTCCTCGTGAATTTAATGCCTAAGGCCCTAATAGGCTGCTTCCACCATTCGCAAGTTCAGATAACTAATATTTTTAAGGTCAACTATCATTTATTATATTAATTCTAGGTGCTGCTTAACTTGGGTGTATAATTTAAAGAGGAGTGATTTCATTGACTTGAGCTAAGCAAATGCTCTACTTAGCCTACTTCAAAAAACTCATTTACAATAATTTTTTTATTTTTTCTTTATATCCTTGCTTATCTAAGTTCTAAGTGTATTTAACATATAAACTAAGTTTTACCATTTTTTGATATATTTGCATATTTTTAAAATATTAAAAATCTCATAAAAATATACAAATACATTTGAAATGGTAAAACTTAGTTTGTATGTTAAATGCATAAATAAATAGGTATATAAAGAAAAAATTATAAATAAAAGCTATTACAAGTGGATTTTTTTAGATGAGCTAAGTGAAGGATTTGCGAGATTTGCTTAGTCTTAGTTAATAGGATCATTGCTCTAATTTAAAAGACGGAATAGAAAGGAGTGATGTACTATACTGAATGTATCATCAATAGCAACTACATTACATATGTAATGTATCTGCATTATGGAAGATTATGTTTTGAACTATCGCATTTAGAAGAAAAATGGTCTTTTTTGAATTTCTAGCACTAAATAGATCAACGGTAATATGTTTCCTTCCTCAGACATCATATATATTGCCTTTAACGTTTATTATCTTGATGTTTTTTAAAGTGAAATTATTAAAAGGAAAAATTCCTGATTTCGCATTTCCTCTGAAGTGGCAGAGCTCCATGATGTCAAAGGTAGCCCAATTCATAGGAAGGTCATCCTAGGATTTTTTTTTTTTTTTTTTCTTTCACATTTCCGCTGCAGTGGCAGAGCTCAATTCATAGGAAGCTTATCCTAGAATTTTTTTTTGTGGGAAGCTCCTTTTCCATTGTACATTTTGGATGAACGGCTTGGATTCAGTGGGCATTTTTGGGAAGGGCATAAATTTTGTCAGGGGCATGTATGTCATATTCTTTTATTCGCACGAGTCATGATCACCACCTTACACTTCATCGGTCTTCTTCTTCTCATAGCTGTCTGATGATCGAGCGGCAATGGATGAATGCTGCTGCGATGATCGCCGGAGTTGATGTGGGACTACAATTCTTTGTCGATGGGTGTTGAGCAATGGGGTTTTTAGTGTTGTAGCTGAAGAAGGAGATATCCTCCGCCCAGCTAGATATGATAAATGATTGGGACCTGGCTGCTGGAACGATGGGATAGAGGCTGCCGGTGCCGTATCAAGCGCAGATTAACCGTCATCAATTTTAAAGAAGATAATCTGCCGGCGTGGATTTCTACTGTCGAACAGGAAAAAAGGCCTACGACCTGCATGATTTATTGCCATTGATCGATTTTTCCGCCTTGATCTTAGGATCAGTTGGTGGCAATCGGATCACTAATGATGTCATCCGTGACACAATCACTAATAAACATTAAAAGTATCATAATGATCATCAAATATGCATATGCATAAGATATTCGCCGGAAAACGACGAAAATTTCTAGGAGAATAGGGTCAGAAAAAATGACTTGACTGACCAATTTTAAAATTCTGAGATGCACTTATAACGGCCCCACAAGAACGATTCAATGTAACTCTTCCCGATCTTAATATTTTTATGTTGTGTTTGGTAATGAAGAAATGATTACTATTTAGGTAAATATAAATGATTATTATTTAGTTAAATAATTCTATAAAATATTATTATATTTTAATAAATATGTAAACAAATCTAAGTATCTTTTTGTAATTTACTTATGAATATATACATATTTTTCAATAAATGTAACATGTCCACAAATTTGACGCGCAAGAAACTTGCACTGCAATAGAAGTCACCAATTGCAACAAAAAATTTGCAATGATATGTTGTGCCTTTAGTTAGTTTATATAAGTGCTCAGCTGCATTTGCATAGGTGCATGAGATTAATGTTGTCACTCAGACAGTTTGTTTTCAAACATTTCAATGATTGTACTTTTATATCTAGAATTTGTAGGATGGTAAGGCATCATCATGGTGTAGTTGTTATGTCACAAGATGGGCTTTTTTTTCCTTTAATATTTCTAGAAGGTATTTTTCTCTCACTTCGAGGTGCAAAAATAATTAAATAGCAAAAAAAAGTAGAAACTCTAAGACTTCATTCTTATTCTAGGAATAAAAGCAATTACATCTTCAGGAAAACTAGATACCCATGCCAAGTATGATTTTCTTGGTCATTAAAATAGGTTTCATGTCAACTGATGCAATGTGATATTTGTTATTCTAAATCTATTTCAATTTTGCTATATTGCTAACTAAGGCTGACTCCCTATCTTTCAAAAGGTTCGGTGAGTTTACCTAGTTTAGATTTTCTTAATTCTTCTTTAGTTATGGATGATATAACCACTATTAGTAGAGGACAAAGTTCTTTGTCTTACTTGTAGATTCTAATACCAGAAGATATGCTAGATCATCTATGGAAAAGTAGCATATTTGAGAAGTAACATTCCAAAATTAAGTCTTAGATTGATTGATTGATTATTGGTGACTGCATCTAACTTTAGTTGGGAAAAATTTTGCTAGATGCACTATGATGGCTTCAAGCTGTCACAAATATGTGCCTTTATTGCTTCCATTCACCAATCTATTTAGTAATATTTGCTTGCATAAATTTTTGTTTAATCTCAGTGGCTTGAAATTCTATTACTCATGTTGGATGCTATTAATGTCGGTAACCAACTTTCTCTTAGGGATTCTACTAGATTTCGTGGAGGAAGCACCGACAACACCCATGTAGGAAGTTGTTCGATTTAATTACAAAGGTCAATGTCGATCCTGTATCTAAATAATTTTGTTTATTTATTTATTCATATTCATACTGTTTTCCATGAGGCTACTTCATCAGTTTCCAACTTTATTAGCCGTAGATTCGAACAATTTTCTCCTAGAGGCGCATCGGTGATTGTTAAGTTTGAACAACAAGATTCTTTTTATTTCTCATTATCATATAAATGATAAAAGTCGTGGGAAATGGCTTATGATGATGTTCATGAATATGATGATAATGATTATTGTCTTCTTTATGAATATGGATTATATATATAGTTGAGGTGATTTATCTTACAATATGTCATTTCACATGATTATTCACTTATGAAGTTTTATTATGTTTGAAAAGTAACTAAAGAAATATTACCACTATATTGATCCAAAGCAAACATAGCAAAGATCTAAGAAGTGGACTTTTTTTTATTAAGAGAGCTTCAAGTACTAGAATAGTTGAATTTCAAGTACTAGAATAGTTGAATTTTCTTGTTATGTTGTTGGTATATAATGTATTTGTTTTTTTATAAAGGTTTTAGCTCTATTGTCTATATTGTATATTGTAAGTAATAACAAAGCATGTAATTAGTTATAATAAAATTTAGTTATTTTACAATCTTTAAGATTTTGTATTAAATACAATCACAACAAATTTTATTATCAATTGCAACAGGCTTTATTACAAATTACAACTAACTGCAACGGACTTTATTACCAATAGCAATGGAATTGTTCATAGCTAATTTTTTAACCATAGTTAAAATTTAGTTTTTTGTAACAAAACACAATTTGCAACCAAAAATCTTGTTCAATTGAGGTACCAATTGCAACAAAAGTACCCTCATCGGTCGATGAGCCAAGCAAAAATTCACAATTAAATTATTGACAATTTTCATCTAGAAAAATTCATCACTATTATTATAATATTATTAGCAACCATTTAGGTCTTACTATTGTTCACTTATTGGAATGGGGCTTTTATATCAATCGTGCAACTTGTGATTTTCGTTTGCTAATGATTTTTACTAATGAAAGAACCTCAATAGCAACAATATTCGTGTGTTGCTATTAGGGTTTTTTGTTATAGTGTTGTTCTCCTAGTCAAACTAATGATATTAAATACAATAAATAGAGTAAATTCTCCATCAAACCACTTCGTGGCTCTCATACGGCCTTGCTTTTCCATTTTGTGAGGAATATTTTAAAAATAAAATTATTATATTTTATAGATAATTTCTTAAATTTCGTAATTTTATTTGTCTGTACGGAAATTTTCGTAAACTTTTTTAGCAGAAGTAACAGTATATACGGATACAATATTGTGAAAACTGGGGAAGCGTCTCCAATTTGGTCCAAGTTATCTAGATACATATGCAAAAGAACCCCCTTCAAATACAATAGTATGCACGTCCTGATTGTTTTCTATTTTGGTTGCGTGGACGTCGACGCCTCACAAGTCACAGGTCACAACTGGCCGGCCTTATCCGCCTCTCTCTTTGTGATATAATAAGTAAATAAATAACGCTTGCGGTTCAAAACAAACGCCTACTTTCCAATCATAGCCCAACCACCCTAATTTTGTGGATATGATACACATTGAATCATTTTTTTTTTTTTTTTGAAAAAGAAAATTTTCCCTGTAAATCTTCTGTCGAACATTTATATAATCTGAAATTTGAAAATTTTGGGATTGAATTATATTTAAGCATGTCCAGTTATATAAAGAGATATTCGCAATTCGTCTACCATTTCTAGGCAATATTAGGACTTGCATTTTTAGAACCTTAGTCTAAAGAACTCAAACTCGAGAACATATTATGATTTGTAAATAAGATTAGGATAAGAGTTCAAATCAAACTACTCCGAGAAAGTAGAAATCCAAGTCCAATTTTTTATTTTATTTTAATATAGATAATATTTAAACAATATTTCTTCATCCTTTATGTATTTTATATTATTTATATTTATATTTGGATGCATGTTTACATCATGGTTAAATTGTATTATCTATAAATTATATAATTTTTATTTACATCTATTTTCTATTTATATAATTATTTACTTTTAAGTTTATTAATTTTCCTTTTTTGTTTTGAAAGTTTAAATTTTCTTCAAAAAGATATATTATGTATTACTATATTTTAAGAAATTAGTTAAACTATGTATTATTACTTTTGCTTATATATTTTATGGTTATTATGTATTGATAAGAAAGCTTATCACTCTTAAAAAAATGAAAAAATTTCTTAATTTCAATTCCAAATTCAAACTTAGCGAAAACTTAATTTTCATAAATAACGTTAAGGTTTAGTTTTTGTAAATAAAGTTGGAATTTATAAGTTTTATAAATCGAATGAGGGCTGGGGTTTAGGCAAACCTAAGTTTTTTTTATTACTATCTATATTACTATCATCTCAACTTATTTATTACAATTGGGTATTTGCTTTCTCACAACAAACGCACGGGTCGTAGACTGCATTATATAAATATCGTTTCCATAGGGAATTTAGGGACTCGAAATGTTGCTTTCAAAACACTTTTGATTAATAATGAGAAGATACTTGAATGGAGTAAAAGAGAAAATAACAAATAAGGAAAAAAGAGAATTTAGAAGTTTTGAGCAAATGATTAAGAATCAAGAGAAAGAGAAAATAAGGTTTCATGGTTTCACATATAACAACTGCAATGGATTCGTGGTATGGTTATTTAATCTGGATATTAATTATTAAAGGAGAATTATCCTTATTTTATCATTACACATTCTTTCAAAATGTACAAGGTGTATCCTAATCTTCCTAATCACCTATTTTCATGGGATTAAGTTAATTAAAATCTATTAAGTTAAATGAAAATTCATAGAATTCTTTAAGGTTATTATGCTTATTTTCATGGCCTTAGATTTCTAGGTTTAACATCTTGATTATCGTATATGAGATTGCTACTTTTCGGTTTCATCACTTAATATATGAAATCGTGTCATAATACAAGCTCATGCACCAAGCAAGCATTAAGAACACAAGACATTAAATTAATAATCAATATCTATCATAAATAAACCATAACCACACTTGCCACTACATTGTACATAGGGGTGTAAATAGGGTCGGGTTCAACCCAAACCCGCATCGACCCGAACCGATTTATATCATGGTTGGCTTGATGCTTTGAAAAATCGGGTTCAACCCGACCCGATTTAAAAAATCGGTTTGAGCTTGGTTGGGGTCAGTCGACCCGACCCGACCCGATTTTTGCATATGCATTTTTCTTGTTAATAATAAATTTTTAGATGCTAACAAAAGTTACCAAAAAATGTACCCTCTTGTAGTATTTGCTTGCTAATATTGACTTTTTTTTAAAAAAAATTCTTACCTTATATCCTATACTCTCATTTTTGCAAATTATAGTCCATTGAGCAAGGAAAAGTATATAATAATTACGTGTTAAAAATCAAAAATAATTTTTTAGGAACGAAAGATTTCATTTTATTTACTTTTCATTCGAGCCCCTTATTGTTTTTATAATTATCATTACTTTT
>JAXCLR010000092.1:50056732-50072719 GCA_035584095.1 Annona squamosa
GCATTTAATCTATATATCAAGTTTTTCCATTTTACAGTACTTTTATATATTTATTTTTTATTTTTAAAAATTAAGTTTTTAAAAGAGTGAAAATGACTTAAATGCCCCTTGAAATTGATATTTTTAAAACATAAAAATAAATATGTAAAATTATTATTAAATGCCAAAACTTGATTTATGTATTAAATACACTTAGAAAAATATGTTTACGAGGAAAATATTAAATAAAAATAAAATAAAATTAATGAATTAAGGGTGCAACTTGGGTAGGGTACCCATAGGTATCCACTAACCTGACCATAAATTTGGTAGGGTAGGGTAGAAAATTTTACCCATGGGTATAAGTAGGATACAATTCATTACCCAACATCCCAAATAGGGTAAGGGTAGGATAGGCATGCTGGGTACCCGGAACCGACCCGCATATATCCATAATAATAATATATATGTATAACTATACATGTAAATAAATATTTTATATTCAATCTCTATTTAGCTATAACCAGCAATGTGTGGAGAGTGTGTGACATGAGTTGGAAAGAGCGCCTAAAATTCATATTCTAATTCCCATCCCACGTAACGGACTAAATCGGTAAATCCCCAAATTCCCAAAAGCCAGAACCCTCTCTTGGTCTCTCCTCTCTCCTCTATTCGATACCTTTAAAGCATCTCACGGTAGCCGCAGCCTCAAGTTCCTTCACCCAAGGCCAAAGCCATCCACATAGCTCCCTGCCTCCCACCATATTGCCAAAAACAAGGAAGAGACCCTCCACAGCTCAACACCTCACCCAAACACAGCTCCTTGCATCCCTCCATCGTTGAAAATAGGAACAGAAACCCTTCGCGGTTCAGTAACTCACCCAAAGTCGTCCACACAACTACTTGCCTCTCTGTTGTCGAAAACAGGAAGAGAAACCCTCCACGGTTCGGCAGCTAGTTTGTTCTCGATTGATGCTTACTTGGTAAATTATTTTCCATTTTCTTGCTTTCTAATTTTGTCTCAGCAATGCCAACCCTAGTTTTTCTTCCATCTTCTCATTGTTCTTCTTCTCTCTTACTTCATCCTCTTTCATTCTTGTTGATTTCTTGCAGATTTGTTGAAATCACAGCTCAAGTTTTATACTCTCACTATCCTCGGTTTGAAGGGTGATGTCTTCCTCTTCAAATCCATGCTTATTTCTTAATTTTTCCTTGCCTATTTCTTTCAAAATTTTGAAATCATGATATTACTATTAATATGTTCAAATTATAATTGGTCACTCTTTTTGCTCCTATTGATCTATTAATGCAATTTACATTATTAACTTGGCTTTCTATCAATTTAATATTTCACCGTTGGATTGTTTTTCATATTTATTTTTTAAAAAATTGCATAGGTTTTGTATTTGTAATGGTGGATGATCATAACACGAATATGGATAATGATGTTAATGTAGTTATTAACGTGAAAAATGAAGTTATAAAGAATGTGGGAACAGATGTTGCTAAACTCCTGTTAAGCTTGAAAAAGAGGATGCTAAAATTCTATAGACAAATTCTAAAGCCCCTCATAAGTTAATGCAACAGTTTAAAGATAAAGTCCAGAAAGTATGTTTGACAACTAATTTATGGATTTCTATTACTAATGAAGGCTATTTGTGTTTAACTGCACATTTTATTGATGAGGATTGGTCATTAAGAAAGAAAATTATCAATTTTTATCTCATTCGACCAACCTATACTGGTGAAGACATAGCTGAGGCAATTGAAGATTGTTTGTTGAAATGGAAATTTAATGGAATACTATCCATCGTTATGGACAATGTGTCTAGCAATGATGTTGCAATAAGAAGTTTAAAAAAGAGACTTAAAAAAATAGATATGTTATTTTGGGATAGTGAACATTTTCATGTTATATGCGCAGCACACATTATTAATTTAATTGTTCATGATGCGATAGAAGAGATTCAAGATTCAATAAACCGTATTTGAAATTGTGTTAAATATGTAAAGGGTTCTCCATTAAGAAAAGCTAAATTCAAAGAGTGTTGTGAGACACTCAAGATGACTTTCAAAGGTGGCTTATGCTCGGATGTCCCCGCGAGATTGAATTCTATGTATTTTATGTTGGAGAATGCCTTGAAATTTCAAAAAATTCTTGATCGAATGGAAGAAAAGGATCCAGTGTTTGCTAGAGAAGATATTCCTACCGAACTTGATTGGGATATGGCTTCCTGTTTGTGTACTTTCTTAGAAAATTTTCATGATATTACTAACAAATTGTCAGGGACATCTTATGTCACTGCAAGTATTACTTGGTTGAGTTATTTAAGATTAAAAATTGGTTAGTCAAATACTCAAATTCAGATCATGAACTCTTCGGGATATGACTAGAAGAATGAGAGAGAAATATGATAAATATTGGAGTATAGTTGAGAAGATAAATGCACTGCTGCTGGTAGCCAATGTATTCGATCCACATTATAAGTTGAAATTTATTACATATTTCCATGCCATGTTTTATGATGAGAGGAAGGTTTTGGAAACTATTGAAAATGTGAAAAATGAATTTATAAAGATGTTTAAGTTGTATGGATTAAAATATTCATTAAGAATTGCAAAGGTAGGTGGACAGTTAGATAGTAGCCATTCAGCAAATTTTGATGACCCAACCGAGCTATACTTTCAACAATGTGAGGATGAAGAACAAGAAGAAATGGAATATGAAATTGGAGCTTATCTCAAGAAGAAATTTCAAAAAAAGGAAGATGACTTCAATGTCTTGAAGTGGTGGTCGCTACATTCTCAAGATAAAAAATTTTTCTTCACATGGCTTATGATATTTTAGCTATTTGTGTCACAGCTGTTGCATCTGAATCAGCTTTTAGCACTAGTGGGTGCATTATTGATGCTTATGGAGTTCGTTGTCTCCCGAGGTTGTGGAATCCTTAATATGTGCTCAAGATTGGATAAGAAGGGACCCAAAACCTACTCGTATTGAGGAAATATTAGAAGAATCATCCCTATCTGAATCAGGTAATTAGAAATTCATTGTATCTTTCATTTAATGAATGTTAATTTCATACTTGTTATTTTTTACTATTAAAATAATTTCTTCCATTCATGTGCAGTAAGAAAAGGAGGTTTATTTGTCGTTGCCAATGAAAATAAGGTTTCATTTACTTTTACCGACTTTCCATTTTTAATGTTAATATACATATTTTTACTAATGATTTCTTTGATTTTTATTTTCAAGGAACAGACTTCATGGTGCTAGGATGAATGATTTCATTCTTAATTTAAAATTTGAAAACTCTTATGGTTGCTAAGACAATTATATTCTGTTAAAATTTGATAATTTGATTGTGGACATGTTAATTTTATTATGGATTGACCTTTGTTTAGAAATAGTATACTTTAACTTTTTAATTTGTTTCTCTATAAGACCAGTTATAGTGCATTACTTTTAAAAGATTTGGATTACTTAATTAGGTATCATATTATATTCACCCTATATTTGACTATGATTTAGTGCATTTGCTTTTACTTTCATTTTAGTAATGTATTTATCATTTTAATAGCAGGAAAGAGAGAAGATAGAGTAATAAAGCATGGGCGAATTTATGTTTTACACTTCTGTTTCACTTTACAGTTTTCTTTTTTTAGGACTATACTTGATTTGAACTATTTGCTTGGAGAATAACTGGGTTGATGGTAATTTTATTTGTTTTAGTTAGTATTTTTATTTAATTTATCAACGTTGTGCCTTGAATCCTTAATGTGATGATGTTGTTTGTTCATAGATTAAATTGAAGAGTCAAATGTAGACATTTTGTTGAAGCTTGAAGACTTTGAGGGCTGAGGGTTGCATTTAGATTAATACAGGTTGAAATCGATGTGCGTAGCCGAGTAGACATGATTGAAGCAGTTGATATTTATTGTAAAATGTCGTTGTGACGCACCATCAGATTTTTTAATGCTATTATTTGCTACTTTTGTATTGATTTCTTATTTTTGAGCATAAGATGTAAACAACTCCAAAAATGAAATGATTGTAAAGTGTACAATACAAACGAATATTATTTTTTATTTAAAACAGTACCAAAATATTTTTTTCAATTGTTATCATTGAGTATTAGGGGAACTAATTTGGAACTGGAACTGAAACCAACCCTATGGGTAGGGGTAGGACTCAACCCTACAAGTGGGTAGAGTAGGGTAGGATAGGAATCAACCCTGCAAGTGGGTAGGGTAGGGTAAGGTAAACTTTTTAAAAATAGAGTATGGGTAGGGTAGATAAGTGCCCGTACCGACTTGACCTGAGTTGCACCCTATAATGACTGTTATATTTTAGCCTAAAATACATCATGATGTATATATTCGGGCTCCATTATATATAATACCGAAATAATTTATAAACATATTTTCTTATATATATTTAATCTCTATATCAAGTTTTTCCATTTTACAGTAATTTTATATTTTTATTTTAAAAATTAAGTTTTTAAAGGAGTGAGAAATGACTTAATTGACCTTGAAACTAATGGTTTTTTAAATAAAAATAAAAATGTAAAAGTATTATAAAATGACAAAACTTGCTATATGTATTAAATACACTTAAAAACATGTTTACAAAGAAAAACTTAAATAAAAATAAAAATAAAATAAATGAGTTCCTAAAATACATTATGATGTATATAATCGGGCTTCATTATATTTAAAATACCTAAACAATCTTTCTTTAAGTTTATATATTTTATATTATTTATATTTATGTTTGTACATATATTTTTCATGTTAAAAGTGTGTTTAGTTGGAGATAAAACTTTTTTATGAAAAAATTTCAGGGTAAAAGTTGTCAAGTTGATAAAAAATGATGCGATATGATAGAGATAATGATAACGTGTAAAGAGTATAAAGTTAAAATAGATAGGCTAATTATATAGGTAGTTGTGTAAAAATGGCTGAAAAGTAGGGTTGTTTGTATAGAAAAATATGCAAAAATAATTAAAAATAGGATAGTTATGGAGAGTAAAAAGGTTTAGATTGAAAAGTTTTGGTTAACATTTTTAGTGTTCAACCAAACACACCCTTAAATTACAATATATATAAATCGTATATTTTCATCTATTTCTATCTTCATCCTTATATATTATTTTAAATTCATTAATTTTCTTCCTAGACCTTATTTTCAACAGTTAATTTTTTAAAAAATATATTTTATATTACTATATTTTAAAAAAATTAACCGATTGATTATTATTTTTGCTTATATAATTATTATTTTCGTATTTGCATATGAAGGTGGTGCTGTTTTCTACAAAAACCATTTCAACCAAAATTTTTCAAATTAAAACTTTTCATTTTCCACAAATATTCTATTTTTTAATTATTTTTCACTTATTATGGTACAACGAACCTACTTTTCAATTATTTTTATACAACTGCCCATACATCTAATCTATTGTTTAACTTTGATTTATTTATTTTTCATCATTACCTCTATTACATCACATTATGTTCTCCCATTTAAAAAATTTTTGCACTAAAAACTTTTCATCAATAATTTTATCGCTTCCCAAACACACCTGAAATTTAAACT
This sequence comes from Annona squamosa, assembly GCA_035584095.1. Classification (NCBI taxonomy): domain Eukaryota; kingdom Viridiplantae; phylum Streptophyta; class Magnoliopsida; order Magnoliales; family Annonaceae; genus Annona; species Annona squamosa. Next base: position 50,062,314 of record JAXCLR010000092.1, read on the forward strand.
TTTCAATCTTAAATTGGTTCCAAATTTTTTGGATCGAATTTCAATCCTAAACTTGATCTAAACTCAATCTAGACAAAATGGGAGTATACTGCCAAACCAGGTGCAGTCTTTTCCTTTTTGTGTACCTATGAAAGCCCTGCACTTTATTTTATCTAAAAGACTTGAGAGATCAACATGAATAAAGAAAAAGTTAAGGAGATCTTGGAGATCAGCTTGACCATTATATAATTTCAAAACTATGGGTTTAAATATCTCTGATAATGGTTCATTGACTATCTTAGCCGTAAAAGGTGATTGTCACACAGTTTTAAGTGTTGCATGAAATATAGATTGAAATGATGCATAAGCCATTCCAGAAGTAAAATATTGCTGTCATTGTTTGTACCATGAGGGATTCTGGAATCAGAGGAGGCGTCTGTCCAAAGTTTGAAGACGCTCATTTAACTTGTGATTGTCCCATCCATTCAGCTAAAGCTGCGACAACTGATTCGAACTTCTATCCGAAAGTGTCAATCACAGATCCAACTACACACCCTCCATGATTGTGGGAAAATGTGACCACATTCTCATTGCGAAAGCCTCTTAACTCCTGGATATTTGATGTTCCATTTTGTTTTCTATTATTGATTGCCATCTTCTAAGAAATGCTAAAACTAATTTGGACCTAATTACTTTGTTAATTAGGTGAACCATTTTGACACAATCGTCCAAATCCTGCTCAGTTGAATTCCACTGAAGGATTCTTCTAGGGTCTACACTCTGTAACCTTAGTGATCCCTTTGAAATTTGGTGTACAAATTTTCCTGTCATTAAGATCGTTAGATTAGGGGCGTTCACAGTTTGAATTATGATTCAAAAACCACTCACAATTCCAATCATTTTGGCTGGATCCACATTCAACCGACGGAGAGCCTGAGAGGAGTAGTTTAGAGGGATGGAGATATCCGTATTGTCCTGTGAGGATTGACCTACCTCTCTAATATCAACGAGAGGGGTGATGTTGAAATGCCTGAGGTGATTTTTAGGGCCAATGCCACTCAACATGAGGATTTGAGGACTGGCCAATGCCCTAACACTTGTATCACATCACCCCAAAAGCTTGAATCTTTGTGTCGGTTGAGGTAGATTTCATACAATTTGTTTGTATCTCCATTGCTCCTCATGAATCTGACGCCATATGCCCTAATTGGTTGTTGCTTCCCACCACCTACGGGATTAGATAACTTATATTTTTAAGCAGTACTAAATTTTTTTACATCAATTCCAAGTATCGCTTAATTTTGACATGTAATTTAAAACGAAAAAAATAGATGGATAATGTGTATATCATCAGTAGCAACTACTTTACATTCATGTAACGTACCTGCTTTGTGGACGATGATGTTTTGAACTATTGCATTTAGAAGAACAGTAAGCTTTTCTAGATTTCTTGTATTTAGCAAATCAGCAGCAATATGTCTCTTTCCTCGGATATCAAATATACTACCTCCCACCTTTGTTCACTTGATCTACTCCAAAGTAAAACCATTAAAAGGATGAATTCCTACTTCCACCATCCCTTCTGCAACAGTGATTGCCATGGTGTTAAAAAAGGTCGAGAAACCACTTTAGACTCCACCCATTCATAAGATTCTTTCACCAACTCCGTATCCCACCCTGCTTTATTTATATAATCTCTACTAGCTCTGCTGTAGAATCCTTCATTAATGGTAGTTGATCCTCCCAATGCTCTGCCTCTGTAATTGAGTACCCCTTCCTTAGAGATGAATTGTTGGGCGACGGATGTAAACTCATCTGTTTGGGAAGGTACATTGCTCAAATTCTCTTGATCTTCAATAAGAGGATTGCCATACGGCAACCCACCACGCTCCACTAACAATACAGAATACTTTTGAGATAGGGTTGCAGCCAAAGGGCAACCGCTTGTGCCTCCGCCCACGATTATATAGTCAAATGATCCACCCAACACATCTTCAATGTCTTCTGTAATAGTAAATGGGAACTTGCTTGCTACGATGAGTGAGTGCATAAGAAGAAATTTAGAGCATCAGCATTGTATTTCGAATGCATTTGCTTGTATGCATGACGGAGTTATGAACTGTTCTTTCAAGCCACCTAACAGTTGTGATGGGCTCCTTTCTTGTATTACACAGAACTTTATTTTATTTGTGTCAGACCCAGCTCAAGAAGATCCCGCTAGGATGTCATGAATGCATAGTGCATGAAATATGAAATTTTTTTTTATTTTTGAATTTAAAAATATGCAAAAAATTGATACATGGACGTATCTCACTTGCCCTCACAGTAAAGTTAAAAAAAAAAAAAAAGGTCCAACCGTTAGCCACAGCTAATCCAGTTTCTAAAACATGTGGTATTAGGTGTAACTTGGCTGATACGAGCATTAGCGGGCCCCCAGCTTGTCTGGGTTTGAAACCCAATGGGAGCAATGTCTCCCGTGTGTCTAATTTGTAAAAATAAAATGATGAAAAATGAGATCTTATGAATTAATGATTCCGGGTGGAACAATCGAAAAAATAATGGAACGTATATTAGCGATTTTGCAATTATACTCTCCTACAATTTTATAAATATTGTTGGAACTCAGTATTAGACAGAATTTGGTGAATTTAAAATAGAAGTGTAAGAATGGATATAACCAGGTTGAAATGGATGTATTGATTACTTATGTCAAACTATATGAGTATTTTGGAAAATTTTGGAATAAATGATGTATATTCTGAATATTGATAAAACTAGTCTGAGATATTCGAAAGAATTCTTTATATATACAATAATATATTCAATATAATGTTAAAATGACATGTAATCTTTATATATTTAAAAATTTGACATATTTTATTTAATTTATCGATTTTAAAATTGATTTTAAATTATTATGTATGATATCTACCATATATATATACACCCACGTTTAATTATGTATAATTTTAAAATTTATACCATATCGGAATAAATATTTATTAAGAATGTTGTAAATAAATCCAAATAAATTTTAGATATACCTTTCTATAAGACGATTTTTTTGAATTTTTTTTTTTTTTTTTGTAAAAAATCGAATGAAGTAAAACAGAATCATATATTTTCAAACCACGTGGGTATATTTAAAACATTTTGAAATTCAAATAGAAGTCGTAATTTGTCAAAAAAATAAAAAGAACTAAATGCATGTTTCAGCTGTTAGTAGGGATCGAGTTCACTAAAGCTTAATTCAAATACTTGAGCATTTACACAGAACAAGAATAATCATAAAGTTCTCTCCCAAAAGCTGTGTATGTGTGCGCGCGCGCAAGTAAAACAGATGGAAGTCATTAATGCTCGCCTTCATAGAGTTGAGAAAGCGGATGACAGAGATGGAATCCAATCGAGTGAGAGGAGGAGAAGAAATGTGTGGAAGAGGCCATGGTCGATTCCCATTTAATACTCCCATTGTTAGCCGCAAGTGTTCCAAACATATATACAGACGACAAAGAAAGGAAGTCTAGAAAAATTCATCCCAAAGTAAAAGAAATGATACCATCCGTGACACGATCGTTAATAAATAAAAATTAAAAGTATGCATAAAAAATTTTGAATTCGTAATTTGTCAAATCATGTGGGTATATTTAAAATTTTTTGAAATTCAAATAAAAATAGTTATTGCCAAAAATAAAAAGAACAAAGTGCATGTTTCAGCTATTAGTGGGGAGCTCACTAAAGATTAATTCGAATACTTAAGCATTGACTGAGAGCAAGAATAAGCATAAATTCCTCTCCTAAAACAGATCATGGAAGGAAATATTATTACCTTCTTGAGCTGAAAAAGCAGACGAGAGAGAAGGAATGACGATAAGTGAGAGCAGGAGAAGGCATGTGCAGAAGAGGCCATGGTCGAATCCCTTGAATTCTTCCATTATGATCAGCTAGCTATGGCCGTCTGGTGCAACAATTGGAGAGCAAGTGTTCCAAATTTATATAGACAATCGAGAAACTCATCACAGAGTACAAGAAATGACATCGACCTGACACAATCACTAATCAAAAATTAAAAATATGGATGACGACCGTAAAATATGTATAAACGTGACGAAAATTTCTAGGAGAATCGACTAACCAATTTTAAAATTTTGGGATGTACTTATAACAGCTTTATTAGAGGTGGTTCAATGTAACTCATCTCATTTTTAATATTTTATATTTAATGTAAAATTGTCATTATTTATTATATTTAACATCATGTGTTTAGTTAGTACACCAAATTTTATCTAAATCAAATATATGCACGAGCCACATTTGCTAAAATATGTATATTCATAAGTAAATTCTCAAAAATATTTATATCCAACTGGATATATATTAAATTGTAATAATATTTATAGAATTATTTATACGCAGGGTACTGATAATAATGAAAGAGTTTCTATAATAATATAAATGATTACTATGTAGATAAATAATTTTATAAAGTATTTTTACATTTTAATAAATATATAAATAAATCTAAGCATTTTTTTTACAAATATAATAGTACGCATGTGCTCCTTGTTTTCTATTTTAGTTTCGTTGACTTACATACGCCCCGATCTGTTTCTATCCTTCTGTTAACAAATAAATAAAGCATGCGATTGAAAACAAATGCCTACTTTCGAATCATAACCCAACCACCTTCTAATTTTGTGGATGTAATAAGCATTGAGTCTTTAAAAAAAAAAATTCCTGTAAATCTTCTATCGAACCTTTATATAATAGAAATTAGAAAATTTTGGGATCGGATTGCATTTAAGGATGCCCGGTGATATAAAGAGATATTCGCAATTCATCTACTATTTCTAGCCAATATTAGTGCTTATAATTTCAGAGCTTCAGTCTAAACAACTCGAACTCAAGAACATGATTTGTGAGTAAGATCAGGATACGAATCCAAACAACGCTGCTCCAAGAAACCCAAGTCTAATTTTTATTTTATCTTTAATATAAAAATATTTTATGAATAATATCTAAACAATATTTCTTTTTATTTATGTATTTTGTATTTTTTATATTTATATTTGAATGCATGTTAATCATGTTGAAATTACGTTATAGATAAATGATATAATTTTTATTTATATCTATTTCTATTTATATAATTATTTGCTTTTAAGTTTATTAATTTTCTTCTTTTGTTTTGAAAGTTTAAATTTTCTTCTAAAAATATATTATATATTACTATATTTTAAAAATTAGTTAAGCTATGTATGGTTATTTTAACTTAGAGGAATGACCTTATTAGCCAGAATTAAGCAAATAGCTCATTAAACCCATCTCAAAAAATTCACTTAAAAAATGATTTTTATATGTTTTTTTATACACTTATTTATCTAAGTGTGTTTAACATATAAACCAATTTTTACCATTTTTGGATATGCATATATATTTTTTGAGATTTTTAAACATCAATGTGCATATATGCATTTAAAATACCCCTATTTTAAAATTTTCAAAAAAAATATATACACACATAAAAAAATAGTAAAACTTGATTTATATGTTAAATACACTTAAATAAGCAAGTATTTGAAGAAGCAAACAAATAAAAATTATTTTAAATTGGTTTTTTAAAGTGGGCTAAGTGAGTCATTTGCTTAGCCTGGGCTAACATGATCACTTCTTTTTTACTCATATATTTTATAGTTATTGTATATTGATATGAAACCTTGTCACTCTTAAACAAAATAAATTTTTTTTTTCTTAATTTCAAATTTAACCCAAAACTCAAAATAAACTTAATTTTCATAAATAATATTAAGGTTTAATTTTTATAAATAAAGTTAGAACTTAAGTTTTCTAAATCAGATGAGGACCGGAGTTGAGGCGAAACTAAGTTGGCCGAATCCAAGTTCCATTCCAGTATAATAAGGAGAAAAATAAAGAGAACTGGTTCTTAACTCTTTTGGTATAATGTCTTGCGAAATTTATAACAATAAAGTACATTTCCACTTTACGAAATTTATATATGTAACATTGGTCCAAACAAAAACAATTTTAAAAGCATGTGTGCATTTAGAGTCGCGAATAGAAAAGTGTTTGTACTCTTAAGTCGTTTCTTATAAGTAATAATTCATATTATATTCGAACATATTGATAAGTCTCATACAATGGAGGAAAAATTTTCAATAACATTACACACAAAAGGAAACTGTAAATACTTTCACCAAAGAAAGGAATTGCACTTTTTTTTCAAGTAGAGGAATTACACTTTTAAGTCTTAACCTAAGTTGATTTCGCCTGTGATTTCAAAGGAAAAATTTTAAATAGCAAGTGGACAACAACTTTTAAGTAAAGCGAAGTCGCAATCTAAGTCGAAGGAAAAATTTTAAATAGCAAGTGGACAACAACTTTTAAGTAAAGCGAAGTCACAATCTAAGTCGACTTCACTCATCCCAAGTCGACTTTACTTGCGACTTCACCCTATAATGGTTGAAAATGCAAACATTGGAGTATTAAATGCACTCCAACCTCCTCTCCCACGGCTAAATCTACTTATCGTCTATAAATATTATTGAAGTATGAATGTGAAAAATTAGAAAACACAAGACGAGCTTACATCTTCCATTATTCAATAGTGTTAAAATAATTTAAACAACCATTGAAATTTTAAGTGCTATTACTTTAAGTGAGCTTATAAGATATCTTCTTCACATAACGAGGAACTTCCGGAGTAGATTAATTACACGTTGTAAAATGTAAATTTTCTTTTATCTATTTCATTTGGGTTATTGCCTTGGATCGGTGTTAAAGACTTAATTCAAGGAGAAGCAAAATAAGGGATTAGTTTGAGTTTGTCTCACGAACGGGTTTTACTTGATTCGCTCAAGTTTATCTCACGAACGATTTAGACTTGATTGGTTGGAGTTGGTCTCACCACCAAGTAATTATTGTATATGTCCTCTAGAGCTAGAATCTAGATGAGAGCAATTGCTCTAGATTGCATGAAATATACAATAATAGGACATAAGACGCAACGAGTGTGTGCTGGGAAGAGTGGAATAGGAAAAATTACCTGAACCACTATATATTGTTGTCTCTTGTGTGGTTTAATTGTTTGCATTTTATATTCTATTTGCACCATCTCTTTCTATCTCTTGGTAAGTTTCATGAAGTAGATTAAACACATAAGGGGTTAAGTTTAAATTTGCCAAAGAATTTTTCAAGAACTCAATTAACCCCTCCCATCTTGGGTTTTGCTACAAACTCGGGACCAACATTAACAGTATCGAACCAGATCTAATAATATCTACCAATATCTAATGACATCTAATTGAATCTAATTTTTTATATTAATAAGTTAACCTTAATTTAACATTTCTAATATGATCTTAAGTCCCTTATATGGTCACTTATATCTTAATTACTGGATTTAAAACTCAGATAATAAGATTTAATGAAATCAACCTAAATCTAATAGCATCTAACGACATCTAACCAAATTTAATTTTTAATATTAATAAGTTAATCCTAATTTAACACCTGCAATATGATCCTAAGCCCCTTATCAGGTCATTTATACCTTAATTATAGAATTTAAAACTCAGATATTAAGATTTAATGAAATCCATCTAAATCTAATAGCATCTAACAACATTTAATTGCATCTAATAGCATCTAACTAGATCTAATAGCATCTAGTTTGAGTATTTTTAAAAATATTTTACATAAATTTCTATATTTTGCAAAAGATATATACTTAATAATTCATTTTTGAACTACGCAAGCCTAGATTTTTAAATAAATAATTTTAAAACTAGATAAATATAGAAATCTATAATTAGAATAATAAATTGTTTAAATTAAATGAAATTATTTTTAAATAATACATAACTGTAATTTATATTTAAAAATATAAATGTATATCAATTATTTTAAATTAGATTTAAATAAAAATATCTAAATTATTAAATAATAAAAATTATATTCTATATGATAGCTAATTTCAATTTAAATATTTAACATGTATATAGTACATACAATATAATTTCTCAAATTAAATGCTATAACGTAATTCTTTTAAAATTAAGTTATCATATGATTATTTGAAAAATATAAAATATACACAATTTTATTTTTTAGACTGATTTTATTATTGAATATTTTTATTTCCCAATTCTTGTGCTTCCCATTGTTCTCCACTAACAGATGTTACCGATAAAGCCTAAGAAGGAAAGTCCATGCACGCATATTTATTAATGTCGTAAGCCATGCCATAGTGACAATGGGGATATTTTCTACTTTAGTAAAACCCATCTATTTGTAATTTTTATTTTTAAATTATTAAGCTAAATGTAATATTCATAAAAAATATTTATCATTTTTTGAATGTGCATACTTTTTTTGAGGTTTAAACATATGAGTATTAGTACTGTAATACATATGTGTTTAAAATTTTAAAAAATATATCCATAATGATAAGTCTTGATTTATAAAAAAAATCCTCAACAAAATTTTCATGATTTGAAGGAACAAAATTTTCTTGATTTGAAGGTTAAATTGATCCTCCAATTCACTCGCTCGTCCGCGTGCCACAATGCTCTAGCATAAAAAAGATAAACCAATGCTCCAACTCGCCCACCATTCCCCACAAGCACATTACTATGTTAATAACTATATTAGTTTATATCTAATAAAACTATAATTTTCTATGTTTGCATTTTCTACACATAATTATTTGGAAAATAAACAACATAAGTTTATTTATTTTGCTAAAGATATGATAAACAACATAAGTTTATTTATTTTGCTAAAGATATGATAAACAACATAAGTTTATTTATTTTGCAAAAGATATTTATTTTGCCAACTATGATTTTGAAATGGACTACATTTTAAATTTCATTATATAATATTGTAATGATATAAATTATAATGTCATATTTCTAAATTATAAATAAAAATATTAAAATTGTCTTAGATAATGTATTTCTTTATTTTTATTATATAAAATTCGAAAATATATTAATTATTAAAAATTAGCAGCAATTATTATATCATGTAAATGTATAATTTAAAATGTATATACAAGTCATAAATTCAATGCTTATATGAGCATTATCAAGTACTACATCTACAAATTCTATATTATAGTTTAATTATATGCTCCAAAACTGTAATTTAAACTGTTCCAATATATAGATTGGGAGAAAATAATTAATTTAAATCATTATTTAATTATGTATCCCCAAATTAATAATTAAGTAAATAATGGTTTAATTATATGTCCCAAAATTGTAAGAAAATAGAGTCTAATCAAATTCAACCAAAGTTAATCAAATTTAAATAAATTTGAAATTTAATTTAAACAAATATAAAAAAGATTAATTAAAAATATAGCTTGCAAAATAAATATTTTTAGATTGATGATAAATTATTTATTTTAAATAAATAGTAATAATTATTTTGATATTTTAACTTTGATATAAATACTTTTATTTAATTATTTCCAAAACTCAATAAAGCAAATCAAAATTTAAAACCTTATAACAAATTTAAAACCTTAATTTTAATTTTAATTTAATATTAAAAACATTTATTTTTTAATGCCACTTACTTTTTAATTGTTGGAGTATCAAATTGATATGAACCGCCACTTTTTATAAACTATTGCGCGTGTACAGATTGACGTTCACTGCTAGAGTATGAAGCTTTGGTGCTCCATCATCCAAAGTGCGGAAGGCAACCATGGTTCTCCAACACCGTCCCTTGTTTCCTCTAGATCTTGTGCCAGTAAACCTCAATCCGATGATCCAAATTATCATATGGAATACTAGTAAAAACCGCTGAAGTTCGGTGGGAGAGGTTTCTTCTCCGCTAACATCTCTAGTGACCATGGCTACCCAACATTTTCAACCATCAGCATTTTTCTCAATGGGGTTTTGACAGATTTGGACGCCTCCTTCATTGTCGCTAGCAAAATCTATTAACCTTACCTTTGATCACTTATATGCCTGCGACAATCAAGATCTTACATTCCTCCATCTAACCCACCATGGGCTAACTGAAATCCCCAATCTTCCAATGACCTCCATGAAATCTGTGTTAGGTGGTTCCTCCCACGTGAAATCAAAGTGGGGGGCCCCACCCATTTTGGCATCATTGAAAAATGCTCACCTGCCCCTTTGACTTTACTCATTCGCTTTCGGCGCGGGAGAAATAAAAGAGTGAGAGAAAGAGAGAGAAAAACAATCACAAGGCTTTCTCCTCTCGGCAGAAGAAAACTCGTCGTCGTCAGAGTGTTTTCCTTTTTAGCCTCAGTTATCAGTGAAGCAGCAGTAGCTCCAACGGACGGAGGAGGATTCAATCCTCACATGCTCAGGGCTTCTACGACAGTCATCTCTTCTGGCCATTAAGAGAGAAAATTCTGCCGTCATCTCAGA
>JAXCLR010000092.1:50132507-50142811 GCA_035584095.1 Annona squamosa
CTTTCCACTCAGGTCACAGTTCATCATGTACTTAGGCAAGGAAATGCTGTAGCTCATGCTTTAGCCGATTTCCTTGCCGTTGATCCACAGGTTTGGTGGGGCATCCCCCCTCAAGCCATATAGCAAAAAATTTGTATAGACAATTTTTTGGAATGGAATCTCGGATCGTTCTATCCCTCCTCCCTAGACTAGTCCTAGGGTAGTGTGATAGGGTGTTTCCTTTCATAAAAAAAAAAGCTACACATGTAGTATCAAAATAAAACAGATGTAACTCATGCATGCAATTTACCTTCTTCCGTTGAAAAGGCGGATGACAGTGAAGGAATCACGACGACTGTGAGTAGGAGGAGGAGAAATGTGTAAAAGAGGTCATGGTCGATTCCCTTAAATTCTTCCATTGTAAGCAGCGTGCAACAGTGGAAAAGGAAGGGTCAATGTATAAAGAGGAATGATATTGTTAGCAGGGCTAAGTAAATATCTCACTCAGCCCACCTCAAAAATCTTATTTTAAATATATATCTTTTTTACTTTTTTTTTTCGTACACTTGTTTATCTAAATGTATTTAAAATATAAATTAAGTTTTACCATTTTTTAATATATATATTTTTAGATGTTTAAAAATAAAAATATTTTAAATACATATGTACATATAGATGTTTAAAAATCTCAAAAAAATAAATAAATATATTTAAAAATGGTAAAACTTTTTCTATATATTAAATACACTTAAATAAATAATTGTATGAAAAAAAAGTAAAAAAATAAGTTATTGTAAATAAATGTTTTTAAAATAAGCTAAGTAAAATATTTACTTAGTTAGGGGCTGGCAGGATCACTCGTGCAGAGAGAAGGGAATGCTAATGTACGATACATCGCCCATCTGGTAAATAGCGATATTGGAATATGCGTCGTCGATTTCAACGCTGACAATTAAAGCCATAGGATGAGTGCAGACGCCCCCTTCCGCATTTTAACGGTGGGGAGGAAAAATTTCCAAATAATTGAAAGGAACATGCTCGATTCATTTCAGATTTGATTTTCAGATTGTATTAAGGCTTTTTCTTATGGTTATATTTACATACATCTCAACACATATTACATTGTTGTTCCGAGACATTCTTAGAAATACGGATATACATAACTCCTGCAAAGAAATCTGGAGACATAGCTCCACTAAAGAATTATAAAGACATAGCTTCCACCTAGTCAAAGGAAGACAACAACTCATACACCATTTTTTTCAGGCCGAAATCCCAGCTTGGGATTCAAACCCACGACCTTAGCCCCACAGAAGCCTTATTACAACTGCAGTTGGTGATTGTATTAAGGCTTTAGACTTTGGAAATTGATTTCTTATTTCCATTTAGGGCTTATGATTTTTTGATTTGGAATTTCATTTTGCACTTGCTAATTTTGGATTTTGGGATTTCGGTTCCTCTCATAAAAATCATTATTTAATTTCTTGTTACTAAAAAAGCTAGTTTACTCTTATGTTTATTCATTTCCTTCCCTCTGTGTTTCAGATTTTAAGCTTTTCATTTTCTTCTTCTTCTTCTTCTTCTTCTTTTTCTTTTTTTGTCCGTGTGTGTTTAGCTGGAGATTTTGTTCTTACATTTCAGCATTTTTCTGGCTTAGAACGATTTCGGCATACTTGTTTTTATTACAGGGCACGCATCAACACTGCGTTTAAACAAATTTATCAAGGTGGAATAAAACTGGATTTCTGAAAGTATGGAAGCTCACCACCGTTGCAGATTTATTAGAAGATCTTATTGATACTCCACGCTTGTCAAAAGAAATCTTGAATAGCTCGGAAATGATAATTCTCTCGTCCAAGCTTCAAAATCCCCCTCATCTGATCTTAGAATTTTAAGAAGCCAGGCAGGCTAATTCCGTTTCTGTCGCAATGAAAATAAACAGAGCGGCGTATCTGAAAAATCCATCTTAGTCTTACGCGACTTCCATTGTCGACGCCGAAATTGACTAAGCGAGTTGGGACATTGCTGTTTCAAAGATGTACGATATATCGTATGAGCATGCCTTATTTATGGCTATTTTTTGATTGGAGTATATTTACAACATATCTTAACACATATCACATTTAAAGTTCTGAGACAATTTTAACAATATTTCTAAAAGGAGACCAAAGAGACCATTAGCTCCCAAATATCAAATAGGGATACTAACAGCTCCCAACCGAACAAGGAGGACCACGCATGCCCCCATGAAAATTTTTTGGTTCGAAATCCTATACGGGATTCGAACACGCAACGGGCGGAACGAAAATTTTCGTTCTGCGCCCATCGACCAAATGAGCATCGCTCGTTTGGCTATTTATCACAATTTAAAAGACATGCGATGTAGTGTATATGAGCATTCCCAGTGAAGTATCACTATGCATAGGTTTTATCTTTAAATATATAAAATTAATATAATAAAATGGTTTAACAGTAAATATTAATTTTAGAGCATGTTTGATAAATTATAAAACTTTTATTACTAAAACTTTCTACCCTATACAACTATTCTTTTTCTAATTATTTATTTATATCTTTCTATACAACTATCCTACTTTCTAATCATTTCTATATAATTACCTATACAACTAAACTACCTATTGTAACTTCATTCTTTTTACTCCTTATCATTATCCTATCCTATCACTTTATTTTTTAACCATTCAAAAATTTTTACCCCAAACACTTTTTATTAAAAATTTTATTACCTACCAATTACACCCTTAGAGCGGGATTTTCAACATTTCAGTTATCTAAAATATCATTACTATATGAATAAATGACTTTATAAACTACTACTAGAGTTAAATATTTTTCCTAATTTTTACATGAATATAATGTTTTTATCTAAAAAATATTTTTAAAGCAAATATAACCAATGAATATATTTGATTTGGATGAAACTATGTCAATTTTAATTGTGCATTAATAATTAATATAATAAAAAAAAGAGAATTATACGCAATTGCTTATAAGTGTGTTTGACAATGAAAAAATATCAAGCTAAAAATTTTCACTCTCTATAACTACTTTATTTTTTAATTTTTTATTCATATCTTCTTATATAACCACCTTACTTTTTAATCATTTCTACACAACTGTCCATGTAGCTAACCTAACTACTTTAATTTTATTGTTTTATTCATCATTATTATCTTGATAATATAACATTATTTTTTTTATCAATTTAACAACTTTTATACCAAAAACGTTTCATAAAGAAATTATACCATTTTCCAAACTCACCCTCCGCATGCAACAACAAAGAAAGAAAAAATTTACAAAAGCTCGTCACAAAGTAAAAGACAATATTCATTCGTGGCACAATAACTAATAAGAAATTACAAGTATTGAGGTTGAGTTATGAAATTAGTTGATTGATTAATTTAGTGGCTTAGATTAATCAAGCAAATACCATTTCCACGTGTGTGCTCCAATGCACATGAGAACTGAAGGAGAGGATATGGACTCTGGCATCAGAAGCAGAACAGAGCAGCAGAAAGTGCAATCCGAGTATGGACTCTGGCATGGATTGCTGACATGGCAGCATCAGGCCCCTCAGTCTAAGTTGCGAACTGGCGGCACAAGCACAGCGCACCGAAAAGAAAGCACCGAGCAACATACATGCGCCCATCACACGTGGGTGTAGCTGGCACTCAGCTATTAACCATATGGGTGCAACTTTGGTTGGGTGCAAAAAATTTCTATCTTACTCTATTTTCGATCGGGCCAATTCGGAGCTTATTCTATCTAATTTTCTCAAAAGCGGGTCAGTTCCGGTTCAGTTCTTAAAAAAGTCATGCATTCAAAATTGTCTACACATGTCATTCAAAACTGTCCCAAATTATTCCCAGCTAAGGTAGTTCTAAGGACCCTATTCCACACAGCCAATTCATCCAAGCCAACTTTCCATGTTATCTCCTTGTTGGTGCGTATAAAATATAAGAGTAATGACCCTTTTTAGCCGGGGCTAAACAAAACACTTCTTAACCGGTTCCAAAAAATCTCCATTGGATAGCTGCAACGGGATCCATCTTCGGGGTTTCACAACTCCAGTTGGCAGAAGGAATCATAATGCAACTGGCTCTGATGCCAAGTGAATAGCTGCGGAACTAGACGCATACGAAATGGCGTTACTTAGAAACCAGGCCATGCAAGCCCGCTAAAAACCAAGTTCTGCGTGTAAAGCATGCAGAATTGCTTCTCTTCACGCAAATGCAGAATGACACAGCTACTTGGAGATCAACTGCGTGAGACCAGCACTTTACAGATATATAACCGCACGAGGCGCATTCTCATTGGGACTCTGGTTCTGCGCAGAAAATGTCTTGGCATCCAAGATTCACAGCCCCAAGCCAGCTGAAATTCTATAAATAGCTACCTTGCTTCCTTGTTTAGATAGAACCCCCGAGACAAGCTCTCCCACGAAAACCACAGCTCTCCCAACCCAGCTCTTTTCTCTTTTAAAAAAAAATTAAAAAAAATCTTTTAAAAGAAAAAAGAAACAGAAAATCATTTCTATCCATCCAACTTGGAATCAAAAGGTAGAAAATTTTACTTTATCTCATTTATAATCTCTCCTTCATTTTCTAAAATAAAAATCATTTTCTAAAATTATTTTTTCCTAAGTAGATACTACGCTGGTGGCGGGTTGAATTAATATGTAGAGATTCCTATTTTTAAAAATCATTTTCGAAAACTACTTTTCCCCTAGTGGATACTCCCTGGGTGGCTGGTTGAACTGATATGTGAGGTAAGAATTTTTCTCATATTTTTAAAAATATTTTTCGAAAATTACTTTTCTTCAAGTAAATACTCCCATGGTAGTGGGTTGAATTGATACGTAAAGTTAAATATTTTTCTCTTATTTTTAAAAATTATTTTCTAAAATTACTTTTTCCGAGGTAGATAATCCCTTGTTACAGGTTGATTTGATACGCGTGGTTAAGTATTTTACTCTTCTTTTCAAAAAATTATTTTTTTCAAGTAATACTCTCCAGGTGGTAGGTTAAATTGATACACGAGGTTAAGTATTTTTCTTTTATTTTTAAAAATTAATTTCTAAAATTAATTTTTTCCAAGTAGATAATCCCCGGGTGAGAAGTTGAACTGATATGCAATGTTAAGTATTTTCTCTTATTTTTAAAATCATTTTCTAAAATCATTTTTTTTCAAGTAGATACTTCCTGAGTGGCAGGTTGAATTGATACGTCAGGTTAAGTATTTTCCTTTTACTTTTAAAAATTATTTCTAAAATTACTTTTTTCCAAGTAGATATTCCATGAGTGGTTGGTTGAATTGAATGTTTAAGTATTTTCCTCTTATTTTTAAAAATTGGTTTCTAAAATTACTTTTCCACAATTTAATACTCTCCGAATGGCAGGTTGAATTGATATGCAGCGTTAAGTATTTTCCTCCTATTTTTAAAAATTATTTTTGAAAATACTTTTCCCTTAGTAGATACTCCGTGGGTGGCGGGTCAAATTGATACATGAAGTTAATTATTTTTCTCCTATTTTTAAAGATCATTTTCAAAAACTACTTTTCTTCATGTAGATACTCTAGGATGACTGGTTGAATTGATATTTGGTGTTAAGTATTTTCTTGCTATTTAAATAAATAAAAAATATTTTTTTTACTCAACCTAAACCTTGATATTCAAATAAAGTCATTTGCGAACTCGTTGTTCTATTAGAACGAAATCGTCAAACCCTATTTAATTTTCATTGTTTGAGCAATCAAATCATGATGAATCTAAATAGATCTTATCCTTATTATAATAAGAGGTTTTTATAGTAGACCTATTGCTAGCACTTTGCCCTTATTTAGTGGATACGCGTGATTCGCGTGATCCATGTGACCCATTAAGTGGTACTAGCCCATGGACATATAAATTCAGAAAGGGGCAAGATGTTTTGCATTGTAAAGCTATGAAGACTCTCTTCTTAAGCTGAGATTGAGAATTTATAGATCCATCATGATTTGTATAGCGTAAAATTTACATAGCTCACCTCCAGAAGCTAAACACCTATTAATGGGTAACTTTTGGAAGGCGAGTAACTTCTACATGTGTCTCTCAGGTTGGCCAAAAACCCTTCAACAGGCTTACTTGGGCCCAAACACCTATAAATAGGCCCAATTGGCTCAAAATCCTTCCGCAATCCAGTTCGACTCAAACTCGCCCAACAGCCTAGAGTGGGTGGGCCTAGACTCACCAATAAACCTAGTTGGGCCCAAAACTCTCTAGATAACTCATTTGAGCCGAAAACTTCCTAACAAGCCTACTTGGGCCTAATACTCCATATCTCGGCTCATAACTTCCAGTTGGCTCACTTGAACCCATTTAAACCAAAACTCTCCAACATGCCCACTTGGCCCCGAATTTATTGAGTCAAGCCCATTTACGCCTACACTCTCTTCAACAAGCCTAGTTGGGCCCAATAGTTGGTCCAAGTTGACCCAAATATATTTTAAACCTAGTTTTTCTGGTAAAACCACCCAATTTCAATTTAGAGGTTGTATGCAAAATACATTGACCTGCTATGTAAATCTAGAGACTGAATGCATGACACACTGCATTATCAAGCTGAATATGAAAGACACTGGTTTGCTATATAAATCTAGAATTTGAGAGTGCACTTAGCTTGCTATGTGGGGTCACTAGTGTAGCTGACGGGCCCCTCACTAGTCCTAAACTGAGTCATCACTAGTTGACGGGCTAAGTGTAAACTCGCCTTCGAGTCATGGTGTGTGGCGTCATGTACTTTACCCATTTTCTAGTTACGGCGCATGACATAGTGTACTCACTTTTTTTATAGGCCACAACGCGTAGCAAAGTGATCTACATTTATTTTTGTAGTCATGTTGTGTGGTCGATATGCAACCCATTTTAAGTCATGGCGTGTGGTGTCATGTATTATCCATTTTGGAGTTATGACGCCAGACGAAGTGTACTCATCCATACTTATATTTTCATTAGACACATTTTTTGTACATTTGTAAGGTCGTAGAAAGACCTTCTACGCATTTTATTATCATTTTATGAAATCATCATTTTTTATAAACTATGTATTTGACTCTATAAGAGTGTGGAACACAATGCAAAATATTTATGTGATATACTCTTGGACTTGGTTAAGAGAATTAAATGATTTAAAAATCATTAGAGAGATTAATTGAACATTGATTTTCTAAAACCACCAACATGAACAGGACGGCTTGAAAATTGAGGTCAAAATAAATGGTGAACTGACATAAAACACTCTCCCTTCATCTTTAATAGTAGAAACCATAGTTTTTTTTTAATATTTTTTCTTTTTCGTCTCTTGTTATTGACACTCTTAAGTGCTCTTTTGCAGATCTCATAGCGTGTTTCATTGGTATTTGGATTCTTGCCCAATGACGGTTTTGTCTTTGCTAAATCAGAGAACATGGATGCGGCTCTTCCACATCACTTCATATGAGTGCTAGAGAAGCTTGAGCATCGTGGCTATCGCATATCGACTACTCTCCCAAAACAATTGCTCTAGTTAAGAAGGAGAATCAACTAGCATTGCCAAAGGAGCATTGTGGCACCCAGGCCCATCATACTGCTAATTGTGCAGTTAAGTATGTTATTATCTCTTGGGCTACTCCTGCCCAAATAACATAATGTCCATTCATGCCGGCTAAAATGGACTCACTGGCCTCGCAACTAGACCACATACAGAAGTCCACTCACCAGTCTGCTACACGAGTTCAACCAGCAACATAGTGACCTACAAGTCAACCCTATTCACAACCTAACTCTGCATGAAAGCCTATGGGTCGATCTGCTGCACCTCAATTGGCACCAGCCTGTCTACTAAAGGATACCTTGCGTGTCATTACTTGCCAAAATAAGGACAATGCCACATCAAATCTTGCTAAGTGTCCCATTACTCACCAATTTGGCCAATCTACCTTGAGGACTATCAAACTAACTCCTCAGCCCGACTAAGATGTTACCTGGAAGTCGAAAAAGCTGAGGAAGCCCACCAGGGTTTCTTATCCTTCTGTTCAGCCAATTAAGCAAAGGAATGGCCGACCTAGGCCTCAAGAACATATCGTTATCATATCCGATTTGAACATCTTGCAATTTGTTATCCCTAATTCGATGTATTCACTCCATCGATCAACCACTACTTAGTCCAGCTCAAAACCCAAAGTTAAGTCTTCATGTGATCATGTTGCTACCAATGCCATGGGAGTTTCTTGTCCTGTACCAAGAGGATAAAAGAAAAAAGTACAATAGAAGAAGCAAGTTGGGAAAATAACTTCTCACTTGAACCTAAAACTTTACTGTTGCTACCACCAAGACCGAGATACAAGCTTTTCTCGCACCCCTACCAAAGGGATAAGGTACAAAAGAAGCAAATGAAGAGAATTCTTATGTCTAGAACATTCCAAAAACTAAGGCTTGCAAATGGATGGTAGTACCCTTCCTAGCACCATACAACGTATGTGTGTTCAGCACTCAGCCTGATCCCAAAATTCAAGCATGCAGATCAATTTACCTCACTAATTAGATTAATAGGCACATGACTTATGCGCTTGTCAACACCAGGAGGATGGGTAGAGTCAATAGCGAGGGTTTTATACATTCCCTTCAATTTTTTGACCTACCCAAAATACCTAAATAGGTCGTAGCTGTCTAGCTCAAACGAACGGCAAAGACATAGCTTCCCTTGAGAAAAATGCAGGAACAATTTCCTAAGGGCATGCAGATCAATTTACCTCACTATTCAGATTAGCAGACACATGACTTATGCGCTTGTCAATAGTAGGAGGATGGGAAGAGTAAGTAGCGAGGTTTTATATGTTCCCTTCAATTTTTTGACCTACCTAATATACCTAAATAGGTGGTAGCTGTCTAGCTCAAACGAACGGTAGAGACATAGCTTCCCTTGAGAAAAATGCAGGAACAACTTCCTAAGGGTTGGGGCTCTAAAAAAAAAGGATTCCTTAAAGTGTTGATCATACAAATTCATTGGTTGGTTATGCACGAAAGTATATGTATAGGTACATGCATTTTGGCTATATCCTTATTATATATATATTATATATAAATTGCCCATTCATACTTATGATCAAAGACTAGTTGAAGTTTTAATGTACATGATGTTGGTCTCGAGTTAATGGCAAATACCCAATAGGAGAGGGGTGAATTAGGTAATTAAAAAATTTACAACTTAAACAGAAACTTTATCTCGGATTGATCTAGTCCCCTTTATGAAGAAACAAAAAGAAAGTAATAGTGTAGAGAGCAAAAACAAAAATCAACACACAAGATTTTATAGTGGTTTGGGCAACCTTCCTACTCCACTCTTCCAATCTCACACTCCTTGTGACTTGGGTTTCACTATGTATTTCACAAAATACAACTAGAGCCACTGATCTCTTTTAGACTCCAGCTCTAGGGGGCATCAACAATTCATAGCACAAGTAGGTGATGAGTTCCACTCTAGTCACACACTACTTTGCTTACACTTGATCGTAGTTACCCAAACTAAATCAAGTTCAATACAACAAAAAATAACAAAAGAAAGTTTCTACATGTTACTGTTGTGTAAACGCGGATTCGGCGCAGAGAAGAACTTGTACAGTAATGCTAATGATTCAGCAAGTAGCTTTTGGCAATTTGGAAGCAAAGTTCTTTTTCTAGATGTTGGCTTGATTACTTAAAGCACTTGAAGATAGGAGTTATGCTCTCTTAATGAATTTTTAGCAACCCTCCTCGTTCATATTGAATGCCTTTTATAATTGTGGAGAAAATCCGAATGTTTGGAGGTAGGTGGCGAGCATTTAATGCGCCAACATTCGAAATTTTTCCGACCGTTGAGACCTAAATTGCAAATGGAGTTGACTTCAGGTGCGACTACGCCCAAGTCATAGATGGAGTCGACTACAGGTGCGACTATGCCTTTTCGCAACTGCTTCAAGTTCCAATCTGGGTCGACTTGGTCCTCAACTTGACCCAAGTTGCAGGTAGAGTTGACTTTAGGTGCGACTTCACCTCGGCAGCTTGCTTGATGAACTTGAAATCTTCAGAGATGACTTTGATTACTTAATTTTCTTCATATTGATTGTTCTTCCTTGATTTATCTTTTTGGAACACTGTGTGATCATTTATATAGAGAACCTTTGGATTCCTTTTCTTGAGTTCTTTGAGTACTTGAATTTTGGAATTACTTTCTTGAGTTCTTGAGTACTTGAATCTTGGAATCATTTTCTTGAGTTCTTGAGTACTTGAATCTTAGAATCATTTT
>JAXCLR010000092.1:50150986-50167954 GCA_035584095.1 Annona squamosa
CCCGCCCCCCCACCCCCCCCCCCCCCCCCCGAATTTGGACAGACCATATTCGTTTCTGATGTTGGCTGTGGCAACTTTCAAATCAAGGGCATCATTTTCCTTCTCCACGCCCTTCTCAAGAACTTTCCTCAACCATCTTTGTACGCCATTTCTAGCCGTTTCTAGTGCGTTGGCTTACGTACGGCGATAAAGGCCTTCCTTGCGGCCTCACATACTTGACATTGTTCAAATAAGTCCAAATGGGGAGATCTCGAGGGAGGAGGACGAAGAGGGCTTTGTGGCTCCGAAGTGTGCGGATGTGGCAGAAGGCTGGGGAAGAGGATCATCGCTGCCCATAATTCTGCGGCAAAGACATGAAAGAGATGTGTTTTACATCATTGAGAGAAAGAGAGAGAGAGTCGAAAAGGAAAAAAGGGTAGTGGTATAGGACTTGCTGCAGAGGTACAGAGGCGGTGGGGAGCCGAGGAACGGAAGAAAGCTAGTTCACACTGTAAAGAGAATGAGCTAGCTGCGTGACATCATTTTTATTAAGGGGTATTTTTGTCATTGCAGATAATTAGATGGTGCATAACAAATGGGGTTAGGGCGGAGGGTTTAAAATGCAAATACTGAAACTTATTAGGGTTTAATATGCTAATACGTAAACATCGGGGTCTAAAATGCTAATACGAAAATTTAGAAGGGTATGGTGCAAATTCCCCAAAATGGCTATATCCTTATTATATATAAATTACTTATTCACACTTATGATCCATGATATTCTAGAACTCATCATGAATAATCAAGGTGCAAATTTCTTCAGTTCAATTTCTTCGCACAAAATTCTTACTATCTATAAATTGCCCATTCATACTTATGATCAAAGACTAGTTGAAGTTTTAATGTACATGGAAAACATAAGGTCCTGGCTTCACACTTTAGTTTTATTCATCCATTTTTTTTCAGAAACATATTTAAGCTTTCATATTTATTATGACACGTTTAAGCAACTTCCCATTATAATCGTTTTTATAAATTAGTCACCGATGAGATTTCTTTCTTTGAGAAATGCTCTTTTTGTGTAACCTTTTCCATTTTTATTGTCTTAATAATTTACTTATGACTATATATTTTGCAATAGATCTGACTTGTGTGCATATTTGATTTGGATAAACTTTTTCTCATAGCTAAATCAATCATGTTAAATATAATAAATAAAGTAGATTTTTATCTAACATCAAGATATTAAAAATAGAAAAGATTACATGAAGCTACTTTTATATAATGCAACTCTCATATAGTTGACCTTTGCACATGAGTTCCTCAATAGCATTTTCAATTAAAAGCATTTTTCTATTGAGTGTTTATGATCCTTACAATACTTACAAGTGGTGCTCACATCTCATTTGGCTTCTTCAGGAATCTCCTATCTTAACGATTAAGAAAATTCTATCTGGCATAGTGTTTAGTAGGGTATATGAGTCGTACTTTGGGTTGGCAAAGGAGTGACTCTCTTTTCTGGTTCTCTTTTATGTAAATTTAGTTTCTATAGAGGGATTTCTCTTTTTTGTTTTCTTTCTTAGCTTCTTCTAACACAATCTTCATTCAGCTATTACCTTCTCCCAACTATATAAAATGGTTGACCTTGGCATAAAGTTAGGTCTCTATTTCAAGTTCATGTTCTTCGAAATTGTACATAACCTTTTAGTGTGTAGACCTCCTATGAAGAAATTCTTCAACATTTCAGAGTGTAACCTTGAATCAAAGCGATCTTGTAGTTAAACCTCTGTACATAATCTCTTAATGTCTCTGACTCTCCTTGCTTGATAAGCAAAAGGTCTGATGGATGTTTTGCAGTCTTAGTTTTGGCAGTAAATTGTATCAAAAAAATCAACTAACATATAGAAAGAGGACATAAAACTATGTGGTAGACTTCAGAACCAAATTTTCTAGGGTACTGATAAACATGTAATTTTATTAGTCAAACCTATTAGATCAGTGGTAATGCAAAAAGTGTCGATGTGATCTTGTGGGCCTATTTTTCCATAATACATTTTCAAGGAAATAATTTTGAACTTAGAAGGCAAAGACACATTTATGATGTTGTGGTAAAAGGAAAATTCCTATCATTCTAAGAACGATGTGAATAGGCCCTTCTAAAGAAACATTACCTATACTAGAAGTACCATTGTTGCTATCCCCATTTCCATTATTCAAGATAGCACCCTCCAAGAGAGGAGTCTACTTAGAGTTACAAGAAGATCTCTTTATCCAAGTAATTATTGTAGTCGTGGATGCTCGGACCTCACCATGGGAGATAAATACATCTTGGTCACCATTATGGTGGAGTCATTATCTTTATATTGATTAAGAGGATATGCGAGAAATTGAAAAAACTATTCAGATCCCATAAAGGGTACAAAATGTAAGTCGTGGATCTCATAGGGATCTATCAAATGATTGAGGAAAGCTATGACAACCTTGACATGCATTAAGACTAATTCCGGAAAGGGTAAAATAAATCCTAGAGAGTCTCGTCAAAAGGGCCTATGTTCTAAAGGAGAATTGATTGAGAGTGGACAGATGTAGAGTGAATAGAGGTCTGGTAAGAGTAAAACTCATATCCAAAATGTATAACTAATGTCCCTTTCATAATAAACTTCTATATGTGGAAGGAATGGGAACATGCCCATCAATCTTACTTAGGTCCCTTGATTTTAGGAGATTTTAGAGTGCTTCATCGGATTCTGTTTAAGGAGCATAGCTTCTTTTATCCAAGGTGGTTTTAAATTATTCTCTAGCCTATATCTCATACTAGGTGGTCATTTGTGATAGGTTTAATTAATTTTTTGAAATATATTGAATATTTATAAAGGTAGAGACCTACAATATAAGAAAAAGTTAGTCAGTAATTAAAATATTTGCAAAGAGTCATCCTTTATGAGACTTTCTTTAAATTGTCGTGGTGATTGATCCTCTTTGATGAATTCCTTACTATCTAATATTGTAACTAGCCATGAACGATAGGATGATGAATAATAGATGATGGTTAGGTTGTGGGTTCTTTATATCTCTGGAAGAAGTTGGAATCTCCTATACATGTTATGAATTTTACTATTGTATCTATGTGGTAGATTATTTCTTTCATATTTACAAAGTTGTTTGGTAGAAATGAAGTGCCAAAATCATTAAACAAGAAGATGTATTTGCCACTAGAAGTAAGCAAAAAAGTGCATATATTAATCATGCATGGTAAATTTTAAATCTAAATATATGAATCCTAATATATAACTATCATGAACATATTTATTTTTTTATCATCTTTATTATCATCATTAAAAGTCATTTTCTAATGAGGTTGAGTCTATCGGATTTTGGACATATATATAATAACTATATATGTTATCATAAAGAGTGACCTATTTTTTAAAGTAATCTTATGAGGATTATGGGGCTTAAATCATCTAGTAGAGTATGTGTCTCTTATGTATGGAATTCAACAACCTAATTTCTAATTTATATTTTTATAATGAGCTAATTAGAAATTAGAAAGTTAATTAGTCTATATAAACGATTGTGGTCTTTGGATTATGCAACAGGGTTCCCTTTCTAATATCTCATTGTTAGAAAAGAAGGAGCTATCTTCTCAAAAAAAAAAAAAAATCCTAGGGCACTAATTTGAAATATTAGAAACCACAAGATTCAAGAACAGTATTCTTTTTTTAGATTCAAGTATGCTTTCGGTCATAGTTTATTTTTCTAAGTGATTTAGCATGAAAAATCCTTCGGTGATTATGATTTTAATCAATAAGGTTTTCTAATAGGGTTGTTGTATGGATTCAATTACACCTATGATTGCTGCATAGAAATAGGTAAATTAATCTTTGATTTTCAAAAAATTAATAATATTAAGTAGTACAATTATGCATGATTGGAAATATACATAATACAATGATAAAGTGTCCAAATGAATTTTTACGAATTTTCAAGAAAGAATTGGCAAATTTTGAACTATACTAAATAAAATTATTTAAATTCATGGACCTTTTAGAAAAATGAAAATAAAAAATTGATACTAATTAGGAGTTCCTATTAGCAGCTTATATTCATTTAAAGTGTTATTTAAAAATTAATAAAGAACATAATATCAAACTAGCCAAAGAACGGTCCCATTGTAGTTAAATTATATATATAAAATTTTCTATTCTTATAATTATTGGACCAAACAATGGTCCAGTAAGATTATAAAAAAACCAACTGGATTAAAGGATGGTTCAGTTAGAGTAAAAAAAAAAAAAGCCAACTAGTCCAGTTAGTTGGTTTTTTTATAATCTAATCCATTCATGGGTAAGTGTATTTTAATATACTTTACATTATGAATGGATTAGATTATAAAAGATTATGTTCAAAAAATTTTAAAAAACTAAAATTGAATGAGTTTCATTAGTTGGTTTTGAATATTTATATCTTAACCAATATAAATTATTTTGACATGAAATTTGACTTCAATGATTACTTTATGTGTTTTAAAATATAGACATATTAGATTATAGAAAATTTTTGTAGAAAATTTTTGAATGAACATTTTAAATTGCATGCAGTAATATATGTATACATTTATGAAGAGAAAAAAAGGCCAGTCGTGGATGGGAGAATAAAAAGAAGGATAGCTGAAAAGTTCTATTGGACTGTTCTTGCATGCAAACAGTGAAAGTAGGAAGTGTGAAAAAATGCATATAATATGAGAAGGATATTAGCCACATACACCCAGTTCGCAAGAGGTGGAAGAAAAAAAGAGGGTCTATTGGCCCGCACATCCAGCTAGCTAACAACCATCATGCATTTAATATATATGTATATATATACATATATATCGTACTTACAAGCTATAAATATCAGATGCAGATAAGTTATGAAAAAAAAAGAGAGAAGTGAGAGGAAAAGTTAGGGTGTTGGAAGAACAGAAGAAAAGTAAAAAAAAACAATGTGCAAGCTAAAAGGATGAAACCTAGGTGAGTTTTGATGTACTTTTGATAAATTTGTTTACACCAAATCAATTCTTTTTTTCCAGCTATATATTTATGAATGAGATTTATTTTCATAATTTTTTGTTAAATTTTAAAGTCCTAAAGCTCATAAACCAATTTCAACCCTTTTCCTTAATATTTTAAATAAATATATTAATATGAAATTACTTTACGACTATCAATGTGACCAAATGGTGATATTTAAAAAAAAATTCCAGCCTACCAACGTATAAACCTACGTCAAATTGTTATTTCTACTTTTATAATAATAATAAGATAAAAACAAGAAAGAAAGGAGGGTAAACACATGATGATCATATATAAACATAAATTATACATGACGTATACTGGAAAATATTTCAAAAGAATGTAAATACACCTTTATACACTTAAATAAAATTTTATTTCATGCATGCTTGTGTCTGGCAGTTGATACCAGTGGTTCTAGGCTTAGGCGTTCAAATCTAGAATCTAGGATCAAATCACTATATCGGTTATTTTACATTAAAACCATCCTCTGCTTTTAAATATATAAATACTATGTTGGAACCCACACACGTCCATCTATTCTACCAATATGGCAAAGGACATTGACTCAAGGCTTGTACATCTGAGCTCAACTCACGTGCAACCTTCCTTTGTCCCTCTTATTAAAGTCCAACTTTAATTTAATATACATATATATATTTATCTTTGCTTAAAGACTTAATTATCCTTATAAATTTCATAGGACTAATATTCTTACTTCAATAATAGGAAAGGGAAAAGAAGAGAAAGAATTGTAGGAAGAAAGTTCTACAAAACAATAACTGTGAAAAGTAAGAACGCTATGTTTTTCATTTTCAAATATGTTATTTTGAATTATTTTTTTGAAATTACGCAAATATTTGATGTGTTTAAATTATTTTAAATTACGCATGATCCATGGTGCATATGAAATGCATTAAGTAGCCCTGTGGGGTGAGCTAGGAGGTGATGTTTCTGAGAAAACTGAGCTTAGCCACCCAACCTAGGGTCTTAAGGGTGGCGCTAGAGGTGCTTCAAGTACCCTCTGAGTTAAGTAAGATGTGTATGATACATGTATTGCATTGTTAAGCATGTAATGTTTTTAAGTTGCAAGTATATAAAATTTTCTTTAAACTATTTGAAATCTTATATGTCTACTTATAGAGTAACATGCTCATTCTTTTCAAAAATTTAAAATATAGCTATGAGGCCACAGATGAGGCAGGTCTAAGTGCGACCATTGGAAAAACTTATTTTCACTACATAGTTTCGTAAATATAGAATGCATTTAGGGACAGATTATAATAATTTAAGATAATTTTCCTTATAGTTGTGATATTAAATGCTTGTATGACCTTATGGTATAATACATAGAAAAAATTAAGGTGAAATTTCGCAATTTGACATAAATTGATCCTTGAAGTAAGGTAATTATCGTAGTACCCTGCATTAGGGGCGCTATAGAGAAAGAGGTATCAGAGTAAAGTTTATGGTAAATTGTAAAATTTTATAAATAAAATTTTAAAATAAATAGCTAACTTTAGAATTTTGCAGATGGAGAAAAAGAGAAAGTTGGAATTGGATTACCTTCCAACCAAGAGAACTAGGACTTATTAGCCCCCACCTAAGGCCACCTTAATGGGGTCTTCCAGTAAATTTTCATGGGAAGTTAGGCAGAATATAGAAATAAAGGGGTACCTAAAGAAATAAAAAAGGATGATCTGATGGTCGCTGATCATAAGTAATGTTGCAGTAAAGTTGGAATATTTAAATTGAGGTAAAGGCAAAAGTTATAGATAATATGTAGAAAAAAATCTGGGTGTCTTTTTATTTGTGTTTTCCTTTTTGTGATAAAACTGTGTATCATAAAAGTATATATATAAAGAAAAAAAATTTAGTTAATATTTATAGCCCTTCTTGCAGATGGCCAAGAATGTTAAGTTTATAGTGTGATAGGATGAGAAGAAAAAGGCACCCTTTGTTAGACACTATCGATAAGGGCAATTCATTATCACTCCAGTTCATGGGGCCTTGGTCCACGAAGCTTAAACTAAACAAGAAAACATGAAATCTTTGGAAGTTAATTCCTCACCCGACATCTCATGAATATACCTAGTACCACATGTATAATGGAATTTACCGATTCTACTATGGTACTAGTATAACTACTATCCAACAACAGGAACGAAGGATTTCCTGAGAGGAGAACGAAGGAGAGAGACGGGACTTGAGGGACCTTTTAGGTATCCAAAAAATGAAACTCCAAAAGAAAGTGATATTATAATACAAAAAATTATAGACATAAATGACTCATCTGAGGACAATGACAGGGAAACAGAGATATGTGATAAGTTCTTTAGATGATAGAGAAAATGAGAGAGAGAGTCAAGCATCTTGTAATGTGTGAGTTCTTTGTATATATGTATATTACTTATAAATAATGTATAGTATATAAATAAATAAAAGTGTATTTGTGATCGTATTAAATTTTCTTTATCAATTGTAGATGGTGAATACACGCTCTTCAAATCAAAGAAAAGAAAAGCAAGTGATACTGGAATGTTTTGTTACAATAAAAAGAGAAGAATCCACTTATAATGCACAACCTAAACCTAACACTGGGGAATCTCTTTCAATAAAAGAATGGGTAGTTGCGATAGTTGCGCAGAAATATAGAACAAAATCAAACTTCCAATAATGAATCATATAGAACAACAATGGCGGGTTGGCATGTGGATGCTTTAGCAGCAAAAAGAGAGGTAATTAGTACATCTTTAGTGAGACAACCTCCAAAATTTGCTGGTAGCCTTGACCCACATATGGCTGAAGTTTGGATACAAGAAATAGAGAAACTATTCGACATGTTTTCCTATACTGAGCAATAGAAGGTAAAGTGTGCTATCCATTTGCTAGTTAGTCATGCCTATGAATGATGGAAAACTTTGAAAAGTACAATCTTAGAAGGATAGGAAATTACTTGGGAATAATTTTTGAAAGAATTCAATAGGAAGTATGTTCCAATTAGAATCTGAAATCAAAAAGTGATAGAATTTGAACAGATATATCAGGCAGAATGACAGTGGCCAAGTATGCAGGCCATTTTAATGAGTAAGTACGATATGTACCATAGATTGCTAATAATCCCATTGCAAAGGCTCACTATTTCCAGGAACGATTACGACCATGAATTCGATAGTATATTGCCTTGTTTTCTTTGAATAGATATAATGAAGTAGTGGAAAAAGCCAGAATAGCAGAGATAGAAGAAAATCGAAACCAGGTGTTGTTTCAAAAAAGGAAACAAAGAACGGATTTACTTGAGAAACTAGAATTTCAAAACAAAAGGCAAAGAATAAGGCAAGATTCTCAAAACTAAAGGTTAGAGAAATTTCTATTTGTGCCAAAATGCTAGAGAAGACATATTGGGAATGTCTTAAAGGGACTGATAAATGTTATAAATGTGGAAAAGCAGGACATATAATATGGAATTGCAAGGCAAAAAAAGAACACGTTTCTAGCATTAAATGTTTTATTTGTGACCAAGTGGGACATAAAGCCAACGAATATCCGATAAAAAGTCGTATAAAAGGAAAAAGAAAAGGGAGACCTCCACAATCAAAAGTAAGGATAACACAACCAGTGCAAACTGCTCCACACCATACTTTAACCCAAGAAGAAGAAGAACAACTGTCGGGAGATACTACTGTAGGTACGATTTATGTTTGAAACTGCCCTGCTACTGCTTTATTTGATTTTGGTGCATTGCATTCTTTTATAACCCAAAAATTTCTTAAAAAGCTAAACCTTCAAGTTGAAGATCTATCAGTAATTGTACACGTAAAATCACCAGTATATCAATTAGCCAGTGCCAATCGTATATGCAGAAATCATCCGATAAATATAGATGGTAGGATTATAAATGCAGAATTAATAGTGTTGCCAATGGATGATTTTGATATTATTTTAGGAATGGACTGGTTACAACAGTTGGATGTAGTAATAAAATATAAAAATAAGAAAATTTGATTTTTATCAGAACTAAGAAAAGAAGTAATTATCATGGAAATGCAAGACTAGAACAATATTAGAATAACTTCAGCTAGACCAGAATAATATTAGAATAACTTCAGCTAGACCAGAACAATGTTAGAATAATTTTAGCTATGAAGGCCATCAATTTTTTTTAGAAAAGGATGTGAATCATATTTGGTGGCAGTGACTGTTGATACTAAGCAGAAAGAAAAATTATCTTAGACATCAGTGGTAAAAGAATTTCCAGATATTTTTCATTCAAAATTGCCAGGATTACCCCCGGGTAGAGAAGTTAATTCTATTATAGAAGTAGTGCTAGGAACTGCTCCGATATCAAGGACACCTTATAGAATGACACCAGTAGAGATGTTAGAATTGAAAACTCAAATACAACAATTATTGAATAAAGGTTTTATATAACCTAGCGCATCAATCTGGGATACACCAGTGTTATTTGTTTGCAAGAAAGATGGTAGTTTACAATTATGTATTGATTACTAAGAATTTGACAAAGTTACCATCAAGAATAAATATCCTTTACCTTAAATAGATGATCTATTTGATTAATTAAAAGGGGCAATAATATTTTCTAAGATAGATTTATAATCAGGATAACACCAATTAAAAGTTAGTCCTGCTGACATCAAGAAAATTGCATTCAGAACTAGATATGTGTTGAAATATGAGGCAAATTAAGCACAATCCATGTTTTGATGATTAACAACTCAATTTGAGAATCAGTTAAGTACTAATGTGTTTGCTAAATGATGTTAAGGTTCAAATAATCAAAGATCAAAAGGATAAGAGGTCAAGTCGCATGTCAAGTCTCATGCCAAGTCGACTCAGGCATCAACTTAGGTCAAGTCGATACCTAAGTCGACTCGAATATCGACTTCAAAGGTATAAAATTGTTCGTGCTGAAATTGGGACTCCAAGACAGGCAAAGTCGTAACCGAAGTTGACTCCGATTGCAACTCAGGTGAAGTCGCATTACCAAGTCGACTCCAACTACGACTTTAGTGAACCTCGATCACAGGACTTGAAAATGATAAAGTTAAATGGCATATCAAATCGACTCCACTATGTGACTTGGGTGGAGTCGCATCTCATGTTAATCTCAAAATGTGACTTGGGTAAAGTTGCACCTCAAGTCAACTCAAGCTTGCGACTCAAGTAAAGATCATCATTAAGAAGCTTCTAAAAGCTCTTTTTGTGATGAAGAAGTTAAGAGGAAAAGATAATGTTGACACAAGACTAATGAAAAGGGATTTTATCAGGAGACCAAAAAATACTATAGAAACCCAAGTATCGTGATAAATGTCAAAGACAAATTCTAAATAAAGATCCAAGCATTTGAAAAGAGAAGACAGAAATGCCAAACACTTAAGTAGATCACAAACATAGTATAAAGTTCCAAGAAGATATATGGCTGGTGAAGTTGCATCTCAAGCCGACTCCACCTGTGACTTGGGTCAAGTCTAAGACTAGGTTGACCTGATTATGGAACTTGAGTTGAAAGCTAAAGGCTGAAATCGCATCCAAAATCGACTCCAGTCTCCGACTTTGGTGAAGTCGCACTTGCAGTCGACTTCACTTTGCGACTTGTATGAAGTCACATCCCAAGTCGACTCTAAGTGTGACTTGGCTCGCAATGGTTAAAAAAATTCAAACCTTGGCGCATTAAATGCGCATCACCTACTACCAAACGTTCGAATTTACTTTCCTCTATTTAAGGGACTTCAAATGAACGAGGAAAGTACATGAATGAGCATTCCTTCTTTATCTTCTAGCATACAAGTGATCTATAAGAATTTTTTCAAGAAGAACACTGTATACAATTGCTAATAGCTGAATTTCTTTATGTTCAACTGCTTTTATAAGTTTTTCCATGTGCTTGAATCTACTTACACACCTACTTAGTGTAGAATTTTCATTTGTTTATTAATCATTTGTTTTCTACTTCGTTTAGTATTGGAGACTAAGACCAAGTGAAGGCAAAGTAGCATATGATTGGAGCGGAACTCATCACCTACTTATGCTGAGATTGTATAAGGCCTCTTAAAGCTAAAATCTAGAAAAGAGCAAGTACTCTACTGTATTTGGAATCCTGGTTTAGTGAAACCCAAGACACTAGAGAGTGTTCTTGGAGGAGTGGAGTAGGGAGGGTTGTCCCAAACCATTATAATTCTTGAGTTTTGTTATTTATTGCTTTATGTTTCATGTTTTTCATTCAAGGGGATAAAACTATCAAGGGGCCGAGTTTTTCCTATTGTAAAAGAATTTTTAAAGACTCAATTCACCCCTCCCCTCTTAGGCTTTGCTGTAAACTCAAGACCAACAATATAGGCTCTATGAATTTCTTGTGATGCCTTTTGGATTAACTAATGAACTAACTGCATTCTTGAATTTGATGTATAAAATTTTTCAAGAATACACAGACCAATTTGTGGTCATATTTATTAATGATATTTTAATATATTCTTGAAATAAAGAGGAGCATCAAAGACATTTATGCTTGGAATTGGACAAATTAAGGGAAAAGAAACTTTATACTAAATTAAGGAAATGTGAATTTTGATTGAATCAGATATTCTTCTTGGGGCAAGTGGTTTCAGTCGAAGGTATTAAGGTGGACCTACAGAAATTGAAGAAATAGTTAATTGGCTAAGACCAAAGAATATTACTGAAATTAGAAGTTTCTTAGGATTGGTTGTGTATTATCGTAAACTTGTTGAAGGATTCCCATAGTTGTCTATGCCACTTACAAAATTTACTAGAAAAGTAGTTAAATATGAATGGAGTGCTAATTATGAGCGTAGTTTTCAAAAACTTAAGAAAAAATTAATGGAAGCCCCAATTTTGACTCTACCGAAATGAAATGAAGGATATGTAATTTACAATGATACATCTTATAAAGGTTTGGGATATGTGTTGATGCAAAATGGAAAAGTCATATCTTCTGGTCCTCAACAACTCAAACTCAATGAGTTAAACTATCCCTTTCGCGTTAAAAATATGGCGACACTATTTATATGATGCCAAGTGTGAAGTTGATACAGATCATAAAAGTCTAAAGTATATATTCACTCAGAAAAAATAAAATATGAGATAGAGAAGATAGTTGGAATTATCGAAAGATTATAATCCTACTATTTAATATCATCCAAGTAAAGCTAATGTGGCTGCAGGTGCTTTAAGTAGAAAGGTAAACCTAGCAGCCTCAGTTACTTAGCAAGAAGGGATAATTCAAGAAATGAGACATCTTGAATTAGAAGTATGTTTGGGCAAAATAGAGGTATAATTAAATCACTTGCAATTTAGGGTCATCCTTGTTTAAATAAATTCAACAAGAACAACAAAAAGATAAGAACTACAAAAATTGGTACAGACTATGACACAGAAAGAAAATATAGTATTCAACATTGATGAAAATGGAATATATTGATATCAAAAGAGACTGTGTGTTCCCAACAAGATAGAAATTAAAGAACAAATTTTGAAGGAAGCACATTACTTACCATTTTCTGTCCATTCAAGGAGTACAAAGATGTATCACGATGTAAAGAAGAGATATTGGTAGAATAATATGAAAAGATAAATAGCTGAATTTGTAAGTAAATGTCTTACGCGTTAGCAGGTTAAGGCAGATCATCAAAAGCCCACAGGACTCTTACAACCTTTAGAAATTTCTGAATGGAAATAAGATGATATTAGCATGGATTTTATTGAAGGGTTACCTCGAACTCAAAAAGGATATAATTCTATATGGGTAATAATTGATAGAGTATCCAAAGTAGCAGACTTCCTTCCTATGAAATCAACATTTTCAATAGTAAAATTAGCTGAAATTTATTATAAGGAAATTGTTAGATTACATGAAATTCCTAAAACTATTGTGTCAGATAGGGATCCCTCTTTCACTTCACATTTTTGAAAAAGTTTACATCAAGTTGTAGGTATAGAGCTTCGTTTTAGCACAACATATCATTCACAGACTGATGGACAAATTGAGCGGGTAAACAAAATTTTAGAGGATATGTTGCAAATGTGT
Organism: Annona squamosa; assembly: GCA_035584095.1. NCBI lineage: Eukaryota > Viridiplantae > Streptophyta > Magnoliopsida > Magnoliales > Annonaceae > Annona > Annona squamosa. Next base: position 50,164,082 of record JAXCLR010000092.1, read on the forward strand.
ATCACTAATTTTGGTAGCTCTTAGGATGAATATTTGTCTATGATTGAGTTTGCATACAATAATGTTTATTAAGCGAGTATTAGGATGGCCCCGTTTGAAGCATTATATGGAAGAAAGTGTAGAACTCCACTAAATTGGGACGAAATGGGGGAAATTTCCCCTGACTTAGCACAAAGGATGATAAATAAAGTCAAGATAATTAGACAATGTATATTGATGGCACAAAATAGACAAAGGACATGCAGACGAAAAACGATAGGAAAAAGAATTTCAAATTGGAGATCATGTTTTTATCAAGGTCTCTCTAACTAAAGAAATTACTTGATTCGGGAAAAAGGGAAAACAATTGTAAGTGTTTTTTAAAAATAATAAAAAACATAAAATCCAACTGGACCAAAGAACGGTCCCGTTGCAGTTAAAATACATATATAATTTTCTATTATTATAATTATTGGACCAAACAACAATAGGGTAAGATTATTAAAAAAAACCCTAACTGGACCAAAGGACGGTCTAGTTAGCATTAAAAAAAATAATTTCACGTGCTGCATTTAACTAGATATTATAAATTGTATAAGATCATTTTAATGAAATCTCATTGGTAAGTGTATTTTAATATGCTTCACATTATGAATAGATTAGATTAAAAAAATTATATTTTGAAAAAATGTTTAGAAAAATACTAAAATTGAATGAGTTTCATTAGTTGGTTTCGAATATTTATATCTTTACAAATATAAATTATTTTGACATGAAATTTGACTTCAATGACTAATGTAATGTTTTTTAAAATGTAGATGGATTTGATTATGAAAAATATTTGTAGAAAATTTTTAAATGAACGTTTTAAATTACATGCAGTAATATACTTTGATAGACTCTATGCTCTTAACTAATGTCATTTCGAGTCTCCATTTAACATAACCAAACTATCTTAGTCTATTTTCCTTCTATTTATTACCGATTGGCCTCATTTTGAGATTTTCTCAGATTACTTAATTTTTAATTTTATCTTTTCTCGTTTTTCCACTCATCTACTTAACATTCTCCTTTTTGCTATAGTTATTCTATGTGGATGTTGTTCTTTAACTGTCCAACGTTCTATCTCATAAAGCATAGCTGGTCTATCACAATTTGATAAAAATTTTCTTTTAATATAATTAGCACTCAATTTTCACATAAAATTTCTAATGCATGTCGCAATTTTTTCTATCATGCTTGAATTATATGTATTATATCTTCCTACTTTTCTTTTTCTCTTGAACAATTCATGATAAATAATAAAAGTGATTAGTTCTTATTACTACTTGTTTGAGATTTTAATTGATTTCTCATTTAGGTGATTACTATTATTAAAATTATATTTTATATATTTAGTTTTTGTGTAATTCTACTGTTAGATTTTAATGCATTTTTTTACTTGTTCAATTTCAAATTTACAACTTTTTTAATTTCATTTATTAGAAAATGTTTTCTGTAAATAACAGGCACCAAAATACTTCTTATAGATGTATAGTAATTGCAGCTATCACTAATGTGAAAAAGTAAGGACTCAAGGCTGAGCCTAACTGCAAAACTATTTTAACCGGGTAAGTATTAGTATCTCTAGTCATAGATCTCTCATTTGTTACAACTCCCGTATGCAAATCTCTAATAACATTAGTGTACCTGATATTAATTCTTTTCTTTTTTATCACTTACCATTTTTTATCACCTTATTTATTGATAGACTTGCACTACCATTTTATTTAATAGGTAACTCATATAAAAACATGCAGCAAGCATGTTCTATAAATTATTAAACCGACATGTACTTACCATTATTATAAAGAAATAATATAGAAAGGAAGTGAAAACATAACAAGAATAAATACGAAAAAGAAGTTGTGGATCAAAATTATTATTGTTATTATTCTTGCTGTCATCATCATTATTGCATTAAGGATAACGTAAGCTGAAGACCATCTAATAGCAAGCCTACGTTTTATATTTTTCATTAAAATTTCTCCCTTAGCATCTTTACCCCTTGATACCTCCCCAACATCAATGCAGTTGCCATTGGATTTGTACCTGGTGAATCGTGGAATGTGGAACCATCGATTACCCTTAATCCTTGCACCCCGAAAACCTTATAATCCTTGTCAATCACGGATCCAACTACACACCCTCCATGATAATGAAAAATTGTAGCCACATTCTTCTTGCAAAAATCTCTCAACTCTTGGATACTGGATCTTTCATTCTTTTTTGTTGTAATTGATTGCCTTCTTCCAAGAAATGTTAAAACTGATCTGGACCCAATAACTTTTTCAAGTATGTGAATCATTTTGACACAATAATCCAAATCTTGCTCTTTGGAGAGATAGTTGTATTCCATTGAAGGATTTTTCCTGGGGTCTGTACTCTGTAAACTTAATGATCCACTTGAAATTGGGTACGCTAGTTTTCCTACCATTAAGACCATTAGATCACTGGTGTTGAAACGTTGGTGATAGACTGCAGTTTCAATTATGATTCGAAAATCACTAACAATTCCAGCAATTTTGGCTGGATCCGCATTTAGCAAATGAAGAGCCTGAGAGGAATAGTTTAGGAAGACGTTGATTGCCGGGTTGTCTTGTGCGAATTGACCCACCTCTTTAGTATCAATGAGAGGGGTGATATTGAAGTGTGCGAGATGATTTTTGGGGCCAATGCCACTCAGCATGAGGATTTGAGGACTACCTAATGCCCCAGCACTTAGTATGACATCACCCCAACTGCTTGAGTCCTTATGATGGTTGAGATAGATTTCATATAGCTTGTTTGGATCTCCATTGCTCCTCATGAATTTGATGCCACTGGCCCTAAGAGGCTGCTGCTTCCGACCACCTGCAAGATGAGATGATTAATATTTTAAATATTATTACCATTTTCTTATAGAAATAAATTCCTAATGTTACTTAATTTTTGCATGTAATATCAAAGAGAAATAGAAGGATAATATGTACAAGTTGACGCTAAATGCTCCCCGTGCATTTAACTCAATTTTTATTTTTCTTAAAAATTTTTATACAACCATTAATCTAAGTGTATTTAATATAGCTATCAAGTTTTTATATATTTATTTTTTATTTTTAAAAATCAGTGACTTTTTAATAATTTTATATCAAGTTTTACGAAATTTAGAGTTTTTTAGATATTTATTTTTAATTTTTAAAAATTAGTGGCATTTTAGTAAATTTCCAAAATTAGTAGAAATTGATACACATGTTAAATATCTTAAAAAACTCTAAAATTAGTAAAACTTGATACACACGTTAAATATACTTTTTGATTAACAGTTATATAAAAAGAATTTTGAAAAAGGGATTAAAGTAGCCGAGTACACTGAGGCTAAGTGCACTCGAGTGCATTGTATCATATCCCAATATATATCATCAATAGCAAATAATTAATTTGTATGAATGTATTATGCCTGCATTATGGAAGATTATGTTTTGAACTGTTGCATTTAGAAGAATAGTGAGCTTTTCAGGATTTCCAGCCGCCAGCAAATCTGCAGCAGTATGTCTCCTTCCTCGAGCATCAAATATACTGCCCACCACCTTTGTTCCCTTAATGTGCTCTAAAGTAAAACCATTGAAAGGACGAATTCCTGCTTCCACCATTCCCTTTGCAGCAGCAGATTGCCATGGTGTCAAAAAAGGTTGGGAAACCACCTTAGACTCTATCCATTTGTAAGATTCTCTAACCAACTCCGGATCCCACCCTGCTCTTTTTATATAATCTTCACTGGCTCTGCTGTAAACCCCAGCATTAATGGTGGTTGATCCTCCAAGTGCTCTCCCCCTGTAATTGGGTACCCCTTCCTTGGAGATGAATTTTTGTGAG
>JAXCLR010000092.1:50172256-50184531 GCA_035584095.1 Annona squamosa
ATGATCTACTCAACACATGTTCAATGTCTTCTGTGATCATGAATGAGACCGTGTTTGCTGCGATAATTAAATAAGAATAAATTAAAACCATCAACATTGTTTTTTCTGATGCATTTCTATGTATGCATGATTGAATTGTGAACTATTCTTTCAAGCTACTTAATAGTTATAACTAGTGCCTTTCTTGTATCATATAAAACTTGATTTTGTTTTTGCTTGATCCAACTAAAGGAAATGAAAATTTTCTTTGTTGCATTTTATGGGCTTCACTTTTATATAATCAAGTTGTGTAGAAAAGATTCTATGCAACTTCTTCAATTTTTAAGTGTGATGATTTATGGAAAATCTAATCGATTTGTTATATTTAATATCATTTTCATCTAGGAGACCAAGTTCCATCCAAATCAAGTATACATATAAGCTACATTTGCTTGAATAAATATATGTGTATAAATTAGCAAAACTGATTTGATCAATTTATGTCTATACTGAAATGTAATAATACTTTATAGAATTATTTATCATATAGTATTAATTTTTTAGATGGTTTAGATGTTAAAAATGCTATATAAAGTTTATATTTAGAATTAAATTATTTTGTTATATTAATGTACTCATTTGTAGGTAAGGCCCATATATATTGATACTAAACAAATGAAAGGATTTCATGATAACATAAAGGATGTTAAATACAATAGATAAAGTGAATTTTTTAGCAACTATCAAAATATTAAAAATCAAGTAGATTACATAGAAGAGAGGTTTCATAAAATTATAGCCCTTTTAAAAATATGTAAAAAATTGATATATGTACCTATCTCACGTACCCCCACAATCTTTAAATATAAAAAAAAAGGTGGAACAGTTAGTTGCAATGTATTAACAGTTTTGCAACTATGCCTCCATATAAATTTATAAATATTGGAGGTACTCCTATAGTCCTATTAGACAACATTTGGATAATTTAAAATAAAAGTTAAAAGTGTTGGTGTAATCAGGATGAAATAGATGCATCGACAACTTATGTCAAGCCAAATAGGTATATTGGCAATTTTTAAAAGAAATGAGGTATATTTAGAGTATTGATAAAACTTGTATGGGATATTCGAAAAGATTCTTTATATTTTTATACAATGATCGATATAATATATAATGTTAAAACAACATGTAATTTTTATAGATTTAAAAGTTTGATATATTCTATTTACTTGATCAATTTTGAAATTGATTTTAAATTATTATGTCCGATATCTACCATACACATACACACGTTTAATTTTGTATAATTTTAAATTTTATATTGTAACAGAGTAAATATCCATTAATAATTTTGTAAATAAACCCAAATAAATTTTGCAATGTTTAGATATGCCTATTCTATTAGACGAATGGAACAGAACCATAGATTAAGGAGTGGGTATATATTTAATTTGTCAAATCATGTGCATATATTTAAATTTTTTTGAAATTCAAATAAAATTGGTCTTTTCTGCGGAATAAAAAGAACTAAATGCATGTTTCAGCAATTAGCGCGGAGCCCAATGGAGATTAATTCAAATCATTTAGCATTTCCTCTTCTTGAATTTCTGGTGGAGTTGCTTCATGCTGGGCTTTTCTACCAATTGTTGGGTACTTATAAGCTTTCTCAACCCAAAAACTAACTTAAGAGTTAGGCTTTCCTTAAAATTTTAATTGCATGCCCATCCCTTATCTCACAACCGATGTAGAATAAATGGAAGTATTCCTTCTCTCACAACCGACGTAGAATAGATGGAAGTGATGAATGCTCACCTTGTTGAGTTGAGAGAGCCGACGAAAGAGAAGGAATGACGATGACCGAGAGGAGAAATGTGCAGAAGAGGCCATGATCTTCCATTATTATCAGCATGCTATAGCTTCTGGTGCGACAACTGGAGAGCAAGAGTTCCAAATATATATAGACAACAAAGAAAGAAGAAATCAAGAAAACTTCATGACAAAGCAAAAAAAAATTATCTGATAAATATGCAAAAACCCCTTTCAAAAGTAATGGTACGCACGAGCTGATTGCTTGCTTACTATTTTGGTTGTGTTATCTTCCATACGTCAACGCCTCACAACTTGTCTGCCTCCCATCCCTGTCAATAAAAGATTCAAAATAAACAACTACTTTCGAATCATAACTCAACCAAAGTTGTAATTTTAGGTGTGTTTGAGAAGGGATACAATTTTTCATGTAAAATTTATTAAATTGATAGAAATGCTGTGACATAATAGAGAAAATGATAAAGCTAAAAAAAAAAATTAAATTAAAATAGATAAACTAGTTGTATAGATAATTGTGTAAAATTGATTAAAAAAAGTAGTTGCATAGGTAAACTTATATTGCATTCGAACTCAAGAAGTTGTAGAATTACCGACAGTAAGATCATAGACTCCTGATTATCAAGAAAAGAATAAATGCTCTAAGCATAGGGAAAGGATTTCAACTCATGTCCCTGTGGATACCATAGTAATCATACACATTAAGTCATTTTTATTAAAAAAATTTCCCCTTAGATCTTCTATCGAACATTTATGTGAACCGAAATTCGAAAATTTTGTGCTATAAAAAAAAAAAAAAATTAGAAGATTTTGGGGTTGAATTATTCAAAGGTCAGCTTGGGTTGCTGACCGTGAGGGCCTTTCAGCATAGCTTAGCTTGGGCGGCATAATTATCTGTTTGTTTTTATTTTAAATTTATTTTTCGAGTTGATTGCTGTAAAACAAAATCCGCGAGTATGTTGGCGTAATCTTTGTATTTAAGGACGCCATGTGATGTAAAGAGATATTCGCAATTGGTCTACTATTTCCACACAGTATTATAACTTATATTTTTAGAAAGTCCAACCGAAGAATATGATTTGTCAATAGGATTAAGATTAGAGTTTAAACAAACCCCACCCGGAGAAACTTAAGACTAATTTTTTTGTCTCTACGTTTATATAAAAATATATTTTATAGATATATCTAAACAATATTTCTTCATATTTATGTAGTTTGTATTATTTAGATTTATATGTAAACGCATATAAAGGTACTTATAACGGCCTTGATATTAATATAAAATTCACTTTATTTATTATATTTAACATCATGTGTTTAGTTAGCACATTAAGTTTTATCTAAATCAAAAATGTGCACGAGCCACATTTGCCTAAATATATATTCATAAGTAAATTCTAAAAAATATTTGGTTCCACTTACATATATATATATATATTTAATTGTAATAATAATTATAGAATTATTTATACACATAGTATTTATAGTAATAAAAGAGTTCCTATAACCATAAAAATGATTACTATGTAGATAAATGATTTTATAAAATATTATTATATTTTAATAAATATGAAAATAAATCTAAACAATTTTCGGGATTTACTTATGGATATATATTTTAAACAAATGTAGCATGTACACGTATTTGATTTGAATGAAATTTGGTCTACTTGATAAATTGGTAATGCTTTTTATTAATATTATACATATCCTGTCACATTTAATATTATAAATTAAGTTGATTCACAAACCTCACCATGGAGAGTCACCTTATAAACACGTCTCCACTTGGGAGACAATTGTAAATTCTTATATTACTAAAGGGACCACAAATCTAAACTCCAATAGAGGGGATACATATATTAAACGTGGGCAACTAAGCATGATGCCCTAAATGCATACCACAACCCCTTCGCATTGGTTGCATGCTAAACTGATGAGGTTAAATCCAATAAATAGAGTATATATTTTCTGTCGAAACTCTTCTTATGTGACACAACTCTCAGGAAACGTCTGCAATTTTGTCCAAATTATCTAGATACATATGCAATATATATATAGAGAGAGGGAAATTATAAGTGTACCGTAATTATAATGCAGTTACGGTGCAGTGACACTAAAATGGGCCTTATATGATGATAAAATTAAAATCTACTCCACTCATTGTATTTAGAATAATGTATTCTATAACCATAACAATTTTCATCCCAATCGACTATGTATATGGATCCCATCTGAAAATAGTACAAATTCAACATATTAAAATATTTTGATGTAAATGACAACTTTAAAGTGATTTTTTTCAACATCTAAACTATCTAAAGTATGATTTATATATGGATAAATGATTATATAAAATTTTATTGTCTTTTAATACATGTTGAGCCCATTTTTGAGCAACTATGTATATATATATATATATACACACACTTTAAATATAATAGTACGCGCGTGCTCGTTGTTGTCTATTTTGGTTTCGTTGACTTTCATCCGTCAACTCTCGATCAGTCGCCATCGTTCTGTTAATCAATAAATAAAGCCTGCAATTGTAAACAAACACTTACTTTCCAATTATAACCCAACAACTTTCTAATTTTGTGGATGATTGGATAATTTATATATATACTCATATAATTTGATAAAAATGTAGATATATCTGCGTTAGTTTCATGCATTATATATTACCTGCATGTAATTTTATTAAAATTGTGTATTGTATCATAGTAATGGTTGTCCTCAGATGAAAGACAATGGGCCTTTAATTTTGGGAAATTGGAAGATGGTTGATTAGAAATCACGGCAGATCGGTGTTGAATGTACTAGTCCGGGTGCACTGCCAGAGCACTGGAGCTTCAATGCTCCGTCAACTTCAACGGAAAAGGCAGCCATGGCAGAAGAACCCACCACCGCGATTTGGTGGCAACGGGAGAAAAATGCATGATCTGAACCGATCAAACGGTTGATGATTGAAAAAAATAAAAAATGAAGACCAGTACTAATTTATTCTCCGTCCAGCAACAATCTCATCCCATCTCAATGCGTGCACTGTGGAATGAATCAATCAGAATACATTACGCACCCATCAATCCCATCATGCAAATAATAAGATAGCTAACTAATTTGATTCCTCCCAAGAGAGCTCCTAGTTCTTTATGAGAAAAAAAAAAAAGAAAAGAAAAAGAAAAAAAGTGGGCTCCTATTTTAAACTTCGATTGATTTGCATCCAACTTTCATGTCTATTGAACAACTATAATGAAACTGACTTCTCCGTGAAATTGTTTTCATTTCCATGAGACTTAAATAAAGAATCAATTAATTGTTAATAATGTGATTTTTGTTTGTTGTCGTTAGTTGGGAAATTGTGCAGAGCTGTGTCGGGTATGATATTTACTTGGTGTGAGTAATTCTAATGGAGGGCGAAGAAAATAAAGAAAATGTTGATGGGTGCGGTTGGCGATGTGCGGCTGACGATCAGGAAAGTGACCGGGGAAATGAAAGAGACCCAGCGCCTCATCTGCCCTTACGACGATGGCACCTGCACTCGCTCCAACAGCCTTCAGGCACGGAAAAAAAAAAAAAAAGCTTCAAAAAATCATGCTCGAAATTAACAAAAAGAAAAAGGTGAGCAGAGGATGATGCATTGTTGAAGCAAATGGGGCTCAATTAGATGATATGCATCCACCCATGCCCTAAATTGAAGGATATTTTCGAAAATAAAATAATTTCGTAACGTCTCTCCATCTTCCATTTGACGGCACCTGTGAACAGGGGATTACATGCAAGTTTGGTGAAATTAGCGGAAGTAAGACGCAATTTATGAAACTGTGCAGACATATCTACAATTTCGTTAAAATTATGTGAGTATATATTCAAATTACCTTATATGATACAAATTGAGTCTTTTTTTAAAAGAAAAAAGAAAAATTTCCCAGTAAATCTTCTATCGAACATTTATTTAACCCAAAATTAGAAAATTTTGAGATTGAATTGTATTTAAGCAAGCCCCATTAATGCAAAGAGATATCCACAATTTGTATATAATTTCTTGGCAATATTAGGACTTACATTTTTAGAACTTAAATCTAAAGAACCCGAACTCAAGAACATGATTTAAAAATAAGATTAGGATAAGAGTTCTAATGAATCTACTCTACGAAACTCAAGTCCAATTTTTTATTTTAGTTTCAATATAAAAATATTTTAGAGATAATATCTAAACAATATTTCTTCATATTTGTAAAATATTATTTATATTTATATTTCGATGCATGTTCATATCATGGTTAAATTATATTATTTTTATTGACATCTATTTTCTATTTATATAATTATTTACTTTTAAGTTTATTGATTTTATTCTTTTATTATGAAAGGTTTAATTTTCTTTTAAAATATATTATGCATTACTATATTTTAAAAAATTAGTTAGGCTATGTATTATTATTTTTGTTTATATATTTTATGGTTATAATGTATTCATATGCAAGCTTCTCGCTCTTAAACAAAATGACAATTTTTCTTAATTTCAATTCCAATTTGAAATTCAGCAGAAACTTAATTTTCATAAATAATATTAAAGTTTAGTTTTTATAAATAGTGTTGGAGTTTAAGTTCTATAAATCAGATGGGATATTCTTGCCAATTGTTTCCTTATAATATTGTACAAACATCTAACAATATTCCATTTTTAAAATTTTTTTCTTTATCAATATCCCTAAAATTTTTTTAATAATGGACGCTTTTATAAACTTTGGGAAGAAATTAAGCCACTAAGTTTCAAATTTCTACCAGTATTGTGGCATATAGGGAAGCTACCAATGAGTAAGGTTGTAAATAGGGTTGGTTTCAATCTAACCCTGACTAACCCAACTCGATTTATAATAGGGCTGTGCTAGACCTTTTGAAATAAATAAATTTTATAAACTGTTTGCATCGACCTGAGTTGAAACATGAGTTGGTTTGGGTTGGATGATTTTCAGCCTGACCTAATTTGGTATATGCTTCCAGTTTTTCTTTTGTTGGAAGTGCTTTTTGTGAATTGGGCCCTCTTCAAAGATTGTTGTAATGCTACATGCCCAGTACCTAAGGCTTTAATCTTTGGAGATCAATTTCTCTATGATTAATATCTTATATTAATAATCATTCGGTAATTTACATATATATCCACATAATTTGACGCTAATTGTAAGTATACCCACGTAGTTTCACAAATTGCATATTACTTAAACATAGTTTCACCAAAATTGCATATTACTCCCACACTGTTACTTGTCGTTAATATTTGACGTGACGTTTTGAAAAATGATGAAAATGTCCTCATTGGTATGCATAGTTTCATGGGATAATATGCAATTTTGGTAAAACTCTGTGGGTGATATGCAATTTGTGAAACTATCAATGAGAATATTTTCTTTATTTTTCGAAATATTACTTTTGATATTAATGGTAGGTAATGATGTGGGGATAATATACAATTTTAGTAACACTATGTAGGAGTAATATGCAATTTGTAAAACTATGTGAGTATATCTGCATTTAGCGTCAAACTTTGTATGTGTGTGTGTCTATATATATATATATATATGCAAATTACTCACAATCATTTAGTCATTTGGACACTTATTCTTTTATACATATATGCAAATTACTCACAATCATTTAGTCATTTGGACACTTATTCTAAAAGTAGCAATTCAAGTAATATGTATGGACGCTCTAATTGCCATAAGTAATAAAAAAAAAGCCAAATTTTCTTGATAATAATCAAAGTACTCATGCAAAATTCCAATTCAAGATTGGAATGGTATGGGAATCGGATGTGAATGAATTGAAGAGTTTTTCGCATGAATTTACATCTACTCTTCTTTTCTTTTGTTTTTCCAAAATATTTTTTTTTGTTTGAAAGGTTATTTTCTAATAGTGGTCAACCATTGCATAGCCCCATATGACATGTGAGGTGCATAAGTATCGATCCCACTTTGGCCTCTATTGTAATTTAATTTGATAATAATAAAGAAGGATTCCTTGGAGTGTTGTTCATATAAATTCATTGGTTGATTATGCATGAAAGTATGTGTACGGGTACGTGCATTGAAAATTGGTCATATCCCTACTATATATAAATTGTCCATTCACAATTATGATCCCCGATATTCTAGAACTCAATTTAAATAATCAACATACAAGTTTCTTCACTTCAATTTCCTCCCGCCAAATTCTACCTGCTTGAATCGAAGACTATTTTAAGTTTTAACGTACACGGAAAACACAAGGGTCGGGCTTCACACTTCAATTTTATTCATCTTTTTTTTTTCCCAGAAGCAGCTTTGAGCTTTCATATTTATTATGATGGGTTTAATCAACTTCCCATTATAATCATTTCTATAGAGTAGTAACCGGTGAGACTGTTTTCCTTGTGAAATGCTCTTTTTGTGCAACCTTTTCCATTTTTAATGTCTTAATAACTTACTTATGAATATATATTTTTTAGCAAATGTTAGTGTGCGCAAATTTGATTTGGATGAACTGTGTCTCATAGCTAAACTAATGATGTCAAATACAATAATAGAGTAAATTTTTCATCAAATATTAATATATTAAAAATGAAAAAGATTACATGAAACTACTTTTATGTAACATGACTCCCATATAGTTGACCTTCGTACATGAGTTCCTCAATAGCATTTTTCAACTAAAAGCTCTTTTCGGTTGAGTGATTATGATCCTTGCAATATTTGCACCACCGGCTTGTGTCTTATTTCTTAATTAGTGCTTGCATCTAATTTGGCTTCTTTAGGAATCTCTTATCCTAATGACTAAGAAAATTCTATCTTGCAAAGTGTTTAGTAGAGCATATGAGTCGTACTTTGGATTGACGAAAGAGTGACTCTCTTTTCTGGGTCTCTTTTATATAATTTTTTTTCTATCGAGGGATTTATCTTTTTTGTTTGCTTTCTAAGCTTCTTCTAACACATTCTTCAATCAACGATTACTTTCTTCCGACTACGTAAAATGGTTGACCTTGGCATAAAGTTAAGTCCCTATTTCAAGTTCATGTTATTCTAAATCCTTATATAAACTTCTAGGGTGTAGACTCATATGAAGAAATTCTTCAACATTTAAGTGTGTAATAATTGAATCAAGGTTATCTTGTAGTTAAACCTCCAGACATAATCTCTTAAAGTCTCTGACTTTCCTTGCTTAATAAGAAAAAGGTCAGATGGATGTTGCCATCCCCATTTCCATTATTCAAGATGGCACCCTCCAAGAGAGGAGTCTGTTAAAAAATCATGTGATGCGGAAGCGTACCTGAATCCATGTGTGTGTAGATTCCACCTGTAGACCGAGTAGAGCACGAGGTCTTCTCCCTCAATACTTCTCCTTGTGATACTAGTGGTAGATGGGAACCACTTGTAATGTACACGTGTGAGAGAGGGATCTAGACTCCTCTTTATATAGAACACTTCCCATCATGACTCTTAGTAAAAGTGTAGTTCTATCTGGACTCAGATTGCGTACGTATCTCAGATATGCCGGGCTTTCTTTAAAATCCAAGACTTATTTTTTAATTAGGACACCTTATAGGAGTATAATTCTAACATTCTCTCACTTGCCCTAATTAAAATAAAAAATTAAGAAAGAAAAGAAAATTATACTTAAAATACAATCTTTGGATTTAACATTTGAAAAAATTACCAAACGCGTGAACTCATTTGAAAAATATGCCTAGTCATTGTATACGCAATCCAACTTTAATACTTAAGTTAAGAAAATATTTGTCAACATGGATCATGGCGGTTATATGCAATATGAACATACTTCCTTAACTAAGTTCTTAATGACAGATTTATAATTATGTGATTTTAATGTCACACATTAATATTAAATTGATAAAATCTTTAGTTTCTAAATCATATAGAATTGTCAACAAAATACCATAATGAAACAAAAGAAAATAATCATGCAACATGAGATCTCAAAATGTATCGATTACATCAATAATTGTCCTACATAACAAGACCTATATTTCTTATATGTCCAGAGAAAACTTTGGGCGCTAGAGCCTTAGTCATGGGATCAGCAGTCATGTCAGCAGTACCAACAAAACTAATCAATATCAGATGATCATTAATCCTTTCTTGTACTGATATATACTTAGCATCAATATGCTTGTTAGCGCCAGTAATTCTTCTATCATTGGAGAAGCTAATCGCTAATGAATTGTCACAATTGATTCTCAGAGGTCTAGAGATAGAATCCATAATTTTAAGCTCTGAGATAAATTTCCTCAATGAAAGTGCATGTGAGGATGTTGCATGACTGCTGACAAACTCAGCTTCTATGGTAGAGTCAACTACATGATTTTGTCTCCCATTCTTCCATGAAACTGCTCCACCAGTTAATAAGAAAACATAGCCTGATGTGGATCTTCTACTGTTTGTACAACCAGCATAATTTAAATCTGTGTAACCAATCACTTCTAATTGATCAGTTTTTGCATATGTGAGCTCATAATCTTTAGTTCCTTGGAGATATCACATTACTTTTTTTACTGCTTTTCAATGTTCCATTCCTGGATTACTTTGATATCTTCCAAGTAATCCCATTACATAACTGATGTCAGGACGTGTACAAACTTGCACATACATCATGCTCCTAAGAGCAGAAGCATATGGGATGAACCTCATTTCCTATTTCTCAATCTCATTCTGTGGACACTGATGCAGACTATATTTTTGACCTTTAAAGATTGACACTTTCATGATGAACAATTAAAAATTTGGAATCTTTCTAAAATTTTATTGATATATGCCCTCTGTGATAACCCTAAAAGTCTTTTAGGCCTATTTTGATGGACCTCAATTCCTATGACACATGAAGCCTCACCCATATTTTTAGTGTTATGTAAAAGACTTAAATCATTAGTAGAAAGAAAAATATCATCTACATATAGAATCAGAAATATAAACTTGCTCCCACTCAACTTCAAATATATACATTGGTCGCTAATATTTTCTGTAAATCCAAATGAAGTGATAACTTTGTTGAACTTTAAATACCACTGTTGGGAAGCTTGTTTAAGTCTATATATAGATTTCTTTAATTTGCATACTGATGTGTCCTTTCCTTCCATTTCAAATCGTTCAGGCTGCACCATGTACACATTCTCTTTTAAATTCCCATTTAGGAATGTCATCTTTACATCCATTTGATGTAATTCTTAGTCAAAGTAAGCCACTAATGCCATAATGATTCTGAATGAGTCTTTTCTGGAGACTGGTGAAAATGTCTCCTTATAATTAATGCATTCTATTTGTGTGAATCCTTTAGCAACAAGTCTGGCCTTATACCTTTCTACATTACCTTTAGGGTCCCGTTTGGTTTTGAATATCCATTTACAACCAACAGGTTTGCTCTCTTTAGGCAACATAACAAGATCCCAAACTTTATTTTGAAACATAGATTCTAATTCATCTTTCATAGCATTGATCCATAGTTCAGACTTTTCATTATTAATGGCTTCTTTGAATGTCAATGAATCATTTTTAATACAAGGATCGTCAATACATTCTTCCAAATATATAATATAGTCATCTAAAATAGCAGGTCTCTTTATTCTATTAGACCTTCTTAGCTTATTAATATGTTCCATATTATCATATTGATGAATGTCATTTGGAATTGAGATCAATTCATTATTAGTCTCTTCCGTGGGCTGCACAGCAATTTCTGGCTATTGATCTGTCATGTTATGATCAACAATTTCAGCTCTTGTATCTATTAGTGATGAACTAGAGGAAAGATCTCTAATTTTCTCAAATTTCTCATTTCGTGGAGTTGTGCTCTCACTATTTTCGCCATTCTCACTGAATCAAGCTGTTCCGGTCTCAATGATCCTAGTATTATGAGACGGACTGTAAAATCTATACCCTTTATACCATTCTGGATACCTAATAAAGAAACAATTAATTGTCATTGGGTCTAACTTCTTTTCTTGTGGGTTGAGTATCCTTGCTTTCTGCTTGACAACCCAAAATATGCATATGTCTCAAACTGGGTTTCCTGCCTGACCATAACTCACATGGAGTTTTAGGAACAGCTTTACTGGGAACTTTATTGAGGATATATATAGCAGTTTTCAAGGTTTCACTCCACAAGAATAAGGGTAAGGATGAGTTGCTAATCATACTTCTCACAATATCCATGAGAGTACGATTTCTTCTTTCAACAACACCATTTTGTTGGGGAGTTCCAGGCATCATATATTGAGGTTTAATACCATTTTCTTCTAGAAATTTAACAAATGAACCAGGAATTCAACCTAATTGACCATGTTTACTATAATATTCACTGCCCCTGTCAGATCTCACAACTTTAATTTTCCTATCCAATGACTTTTCTACTAATTCTTTGAATATTTTAAAAGTGTTCAAAGAATTAGACTTTTTATGTAATAGGAAAATAAAACCATA
>JAXCLR010000092.1:50218033-50236397 GCA_035584095.1 Annona squamosa
CGTATATAGAATTTGGGGCGAGGAAATTGAAGTGAAGGAACATATATATGCACGTTGATTATTCACGTTGAGTTCTAGAAAGGATATGACCTTTTTTCAATGCATAATCAACCAATGAATTTGTATGAACAACACTACCAAGGAATGGTTGACTACGCACCTCACATGTCGTATGGGGCTATGCAATGATTGACTACTACTAAAAAATAATCTTACAAACAAAAATATAATGTGCAAAAACGAAAGAAAGAGAGACAGAGTAGATGTAAATTCATCCAGAAAGCCCTCCAACGTGAAGGAAAAAACTGATAAAGGAAGAAGAATTTTACTATAATAAAAATATTACAGAAGGAAAGAAGAAATTTCAAAAAGAAAAATTCTTAAACTTAATAAACTCCCCAAGAAACTCTCAAACTTAATAAATAAATAAATGTCACAAAAAAGTATATAAAAAAATTTAATAAAAGAGTAAACCTTTTATTTATAATATATATAAAGAATTTAAATTTATACAAACTAAATAAACGTGTGATTGAATGCGCTGCTATTTTCCAACACAATTGGGTATATCCAACAACCACCCCAAGAAATCTTAAGTTTGTACATAATTCCTCCAGGAGAACACACCCATCCTTTCTCCTGTGGATAGCATAGTTAGGGACATTCGTGGCTATAAGCAACATTTTCAAATGATTGAGTTCATGCATGTGTTACGTTCAGCAAATTGGGCAGCCCATTTTTTGGCTACTTTTGCTTCTTCTGTGATGAACGACTTCAAAGTTTTGTGGAGAAATTCCCCCGATTTCATTGAAAATCATGTTTTTTTGACAGGTCCTAACGGAATTGCATTTTCCTTCAAAAACAATAACTTTATCGGAAATGCGACTTTAAAATTAATGTTTAACTTTAAACCATTTTATTATGTTGAATATTTTATACATTTGTAAACGGGGCTCTATATACATACTAATATTAGATAAATAAATAAATAAACATCACGAAAAAGTATATTAGAAAATTTAATAAAAGAGTAAACCTTTTATTTACAATATAGAAAGAATTTAAATTTATATAAACTAAATACGCGTGTGATTGGATGTGCTGCTGTTTTGCATCACCATGGGTGATTGAATCCTCTGCTATTTTCCAACAATTTGGCATACTGTAAAGCAAATGGTGTTTTACAAAATCTAATGCAAAAAGGGTAACTTGAAATACAAGTCTCCGTCCAACAACCACCCCAAGCAATCTTAAGTTTGTTATTAACTCGATATTTGTGTTTCCTTCTTATATAATTTGTAATAGTCGTAAATATTTAATAATATAATATAACTTAATTTATGAACATTAATGGCGAACGTTGGCGAGCAACAAGGCGCTAAGAACGCGGGAGCAGAGAAAAGGTAAGAAATGGACATTGTCGAGTTGATATTTGGAAAAAAACTTATGTGATTCTCATATCTGTTGTAGTAAATTCCTCCGTGGGTACATCAATTAGGTAAGTATAAATTTTCATACTTTATTGTTGAACATTCAATAAGAATTTTAAAATTTTTTATTATTCATCCACTTTTTTTACTAAACTTCATAGACTAGCTAGATTTACAAAAAGAAAAGTATTGAGCGAATCTATATTAAATAAGAAACCTAGAAATGCTTAGCTCTAAACCATTTTATTATGTCGAATATTTTATACATTTGTAAATGGGGCTATATATGCATACTAATATTAGATAAATGAAAAAGTTTTTATAATAATATAAATTATGCTAACTATAGTTAAATATAAGGATCAAATGGATTTCCACCAAGTATTCAGAAATTAAAAATGAAAAAAAAATGCATAAAAGAGCATTCCTTGAAGAAAACAATCTCGCTAGTCACTAATTTATAGAAATGATTATGATTGGAGCACTCATGTTACATAAAATTGAAAAGTTTGGTTATATGGAAGCTACGTTACACAAAAGCAGTTTCATATGACACTTTCAATTTTTTACAGCTTGATATTTGATGAAAAATCTACTTTGTTTATTGTGTTTAACATCATTAATTTAGTTAAAAGAACAAGCTTTATCCAATTTAAAAATGCATACAAGTTACCTTTGTTTAAAAATATATATATTCATAAGTAAAATTATAAAAATGCTGATATCAATTGATATATTTATTAGAATATAATAACATTTTATTGAATCATTTATCCACATAATGATAATGTTTTGGATGTATTAGACATTTGAAATGCAATTTTAGAATTGATATTTAGCCTTAAACTCTTTTTTATGTCGATTTTATATATATTTGTGAATGGAGATATGCATAATGATATTAGACAAATAAAAAATTTTTGTGATAATATAAAGAGAAATGATCCTCCTGGGCCAGTCTCAGTAGACTAAGGCTGGACACAATTTATTTTAAAATTTTTATAAACATGTTAAGGTAAGTGCACTTAATTTATATATCAAGTTCTACCTTTCTAGATAAATTTATATCTTTTTTCTTTTAAAATATAGCGATATTGTGGTAATTTTTTTTCCTTCCAAGATATTATAAAGAGGGGTGATCCCTTTAAGCTCGTTTAAGCAAACTTAGGTTGACCATAAAACCCATTTTTTTATGAATATGTTTTTTTTATAGAGTTGAATATGTTAAGTTAGGTGCATTTAATTTATAAGGCAAGTTTTACCTTTTTGAATATGTTTATATAGTTTTAAATTTTTAAACACAGTGACATTGTGGTGATTTTCGCCTGCAAAAATTATTATAATATACCTGTGTTTTAAAGTTTAAAAATATAAATGTATTTAAAATGGTAAATTTGATTTATAGATTAAATGCACATAATTTATTATGCTTATGAAGCCAGCTGCAGAGGATCCCTTTCTAATATAAATTATGCCAAATATAATAAAAAAAAGTAGATTTTTCATTAAAAATCTAAAATGTTATACATAGAAAGAACATTCCTCAAAGAAAACGGTCTCGCCAGTTACTAGTTTATGTGTACGATGATTTCATTGATTTGATTTATGAATTCTCTAGGGGCTAAGAAGTATGGTTTGACCTATGGATCGGAAATTAATTGGTTTGAATTCTTACTATATTAAACAATTTTTTCTTCATGATCAGAAAAGAACAAAGAACTAACAATCAAAACATTACTTGATGTAATATTTTGGTGCGTTTATTTTATTGCGAAATATCAAAAAAAAAAAAAAAACTGCTATAAAGAAGAGACCACATGTTCCTTACAAAAGCAAACAGAAACCACCACCTTATACGTTTAACCGAATATGATGGTTTTTTTGGTACAGTAACCTCTGACTTCCGGGGTGATTATGATGGTTTAAATTAGTTGTTTTAAACGAAAGTTTAATGTGGGATGATAATAAGGTAATAGTAATCATATTCAAAATATTTCGAGAGTTTTTTACTTCTAAGTAACGTAGAAGGACATTGTTGATAGACTACCACCACATCTATTTTAGAGTTCTCTAGAAGCTTTACTATTTTATCCGTGCCCCAGATTATGCTTTCATCTTTACTCCATCGAGATGATGGGCCAAAATCATTAGACAAGAAGATGATTTTGCCAGTGAAAGTAAATAAAAAAAGATAGGTACCTTAATCATGCGCGGTACACTCTAATCTTTTTTTTGATAAAAGTGGTCCACTCGAATCTTAATATAAACTAGCATGAATAGATATATTTTTTATCACCTTCATGAGAGTATTTATTGTTAGACTTCCAATAGCATTTTATTCAATAGGCATTACTCACTGAAAAACATGCAGTGGCTATGTTCTATAAATTATTAAACTGAGATTTACTTACCATTAATACAAACGAAAACATAAAAAGAACAAACAAGGAAGAGAAGACGTGGATCTGAATTATTATTATTCTTATCATTATCATCATTGAATTAAAGATAGTGCCAATGAAGATCGTCTGATAGAAAGCTTGCATTCTTTATTTTTCCATTAAAATTTCACCCTTAGCATCTTCATCTCTAAGTTCCTCCTTAGCATCTTCATCCCTTGATACCTCCCCAACATCAACACGGTTGCCATTGGATTTGTACCTGGTGAATCATGGAATGTGGAACCATCGATTACCCTCAATCCTTTGACCCCCAAAACCCTGTAATCCATATCAATCACAGATCCAACTACACATCCTCCATGATAATGAAAAAACGTAGTCACATGCATTTTGCAATAATCTCTCAACTCTAGCATATTGGATGTTCTATTCTTTATTGTTATTACTGATTGACTTCTTCCAAGAAATGTTGAAACTGATTTGGACCTAACAATTTTGTCAAGTAAGCGAACCATTTTGGCACAGTTGTCCAAATCCTGCTCCTTGGATAGATAATTGTATTCCACTGAAGGATTCTGCCTGGGATCTGTACTTTGTAACCTTAGTGATCCCCTTGAAATTGGGTATGCAAGTTTTCCCACCATTAAGACATTCAGATCACTAGTGTTCAAACGTGGACGAATGACAACAGGTTCAATTATGATTCGAAAACCACTCGCAATTCCAGCAATTTTGGTTGGATCCACATTCAGCTGACGAAAAGCTTGAGAGGAGTAGTTTAGGGGGATGGCAATTCCCGTGTTGTCTTGTGCAAATTGACCCACCTCTCTAGTATCAATGAGAGGGGTGATGTTGAAGTGCAAGAGATGATTTTTGGGGCCAATGCCACTCAACAAGAGGATTTGAGGACTACCCAATGCCCCGGCACTTAGTATCACATCACCCCAAAAGCCTGAGTCCTTGGGATGGTTGAGGTAGATTTCATACAACTTGTTTGGATCTCCATTACTCCTTATGAATTTGATGCCATATGCCCTAATAGGTTGCTGCTTTCCACCACCTATAAGATAAGATAACTAATACATTAAAAATGACATTACTATTTACTTATAGCAATTATCTCCTAGAACTACTTAATTTTGTCATGTAATACCAATGAAAATAGAAGAACAATATACATCATCAACAATAACAACTTGATGTGCATGTATTATACCTGCATTTTGGAAGATGATGTTTTGAACTGTTGCATTCAAAAGAACGGTGAGCTTTTCTGGATTTCCAGCGGCTATCAAATTAGCAGCAGTATGTCTCCTACCTCGAACATCAAATATACTGCCTACTACTTTCGTTCCCTTAATGTGCTCCAAAGTAAAACCATTGAAAGGACGAATTCCTGCTTCCACCATCCCCTTTGCAGCGGCAGATTGATATGGAGTCAAAAAAGGTTGGGAAAGTACCTTGGACTCCACCCATTCATAAGATTTTCTCACCAACTCTGGATCCCATCCTGCTCTCTTTATATAATCTTTACTAGCTCTGCTATAGACCCCACCATTAATGGTGGTTGATCCTCCTAGTGCTCTCCCTCTGTAATTTGGTACTCCTTCCTTGGAGATGAATTTTTGAGAGATGGAGGTGAACTCATCTGTTTGGGTATTCGGAATGAATAAATTCTTCAAATCTTCGATGAGGGGATTGCCGTATGGTGACCCACCACGCTCAACTAATAATAGAGAGTGTTGTTGAGAGAGAGTTACAGCCAAAGGGCAACCACTTGTGCCTCCACCCACAATTATGTAGTCAAATGATCTACCCAATACTTGTTCAATGTCTTCTGTGATCATGGCTGGGACCTTGCTTGCTGTGATGAGTGAACATAAAGAAATTAAAAGCGTTGGCATTGTATTTTTGATGCATTCCTATGTATGCATGATTTAATTATGAACAACTATGACTAACTCTTTTCTTATGTTGTACATAACTTGATTTCATTTATGTTAAATGGAGCCAAAGAAAATGAAATTTTCTTTTATTTTTGAATTTTAAAGGTTTTGTTTTCATATGACCAGGTTATAGGTTAAATAAAAGTGGTTCCATGTAATCCATTCAATTTTTAAAACATTGATGATTGATGCAAAATCGATTTCATGTTTTATATTTGACATCATTTTTTTAGCTAAGAGACTAAGTTTTATTCAAATCAAATATATGTATAAGCCACATTTGCTTAAAAATGTGTTAAATAGGGAAAATGGTCAACTCCATTAATATATGTGTTATAATATAATAATATTTTATAAATCGTTTACTCATATAATATTGATATTTTAAATAGTTTAGATGTTTAAAATACTACTTAAAATTAATATTTAATATTACGTTATGTTATTATGTTGATTTTACACGTTTATAGATACAACATATATACTGTGATGCTATATAAATGAAGAATTCTACTATAATATAAAGGATGTTAAATACAAAAAATGAAGTACTTTGTTTTATCAATCATCATCGAAATTTTTATATTAAACATTAAGGGAATTACATAGAAGAGGGTTAAATAGAAATATAGCCTTTGAAAAATATGTAAAACAATTAAAAAATACTTACTATCGGTGTGTTTAGTAATGAATAAAATTTTTGATGAAAAGTTTTATAGAGTAAAAGTTGTCAAATGATGTAATATGATAGGGATATTGATAAGTAGTAAAGAAGATAAAGTTAAAATAGATAGGTTAGTTGTGTGGATGGTTGTGTAGAAATGACTGAAAAGTATGGTAGTAATATAGGAAAGTGTGCAAATTGATTAAAAAATATGATAGTTGTAGAAAGTAAAATGTTTTAACTTGACATTTTTTATCAATTGTCAAGCACACCCTATATGTACCTATCTACATTTTTTAAAAACAAAAAATAAAAAGGGAGTAGCAAATAGTCGTGACTTAGACTGTTCCTAAAACATGCATTAATGATTTTGCAACTATGCCCCCATATAATTTTATAAATATTTCAATTACTCCTGTTAGATTGCATTTGGGTAATTTAAAATAAAAGTCTAAAGAATTAATGTAACCAAGATGAAATGGATATATCAACGACTTATATCAAAACATATGGGTATAATGGTAATTTTTCAAATAAATGAATTGTATTTTGAATATTAAAAAACTATATGGGATGTTCGGGAAAATTCTTTATATTTTTATTAAATAACTTGTTCATTATACAATAACATGATATATTTCATTTCATTGATAAATTTTGAAATTGATTTTAAATTATTATTTATGACATCTATCATATACACATACATGTTTAATTATTAGATCTCACTTTTATGAAACACTTTTTCTATGTAATCCTCTCCATTTTTATAATCTTCTCCATTTTTAAAATCTTGATGATTTATGAAAAATTCACTTCATCCATTGTATTTAGCATCATTTATAGTATCTTGGAAACCCTTTTATTTTTTTAATTTTACTATATATGTGTTCTATCTATAAATGTATAAAATCAACATAATAAAATGGTTTAATGCTAAAATATTAATTTTGAATTAGTTTTTTCAACATCTAACCTATTTAAATATAACTACTATATGGATAGATGATCCATAAAGTATTATTACATTCTAATATATATATGCAAATAGATCTAAGCATTTTTCATAATTTATATGTGAATATATATATATATGAGCAAATGTGGCCTGGATAAAATTATCTCCTAGATAAACAAGTAATGTTAAATACAATGAATAGATTGACTTTTTAAATTTATCATCAATACCTTAATAATTAAGGGAGTTCATGAGACTGCTTTTATGTAACCTGATTATAGAGAAATAGATGCCTAATCATTTGTAATTTCAAAATTGATAATATAAAAGAGTAAATATCTTTTAAGAATTTTGTAAATAAACCCAAAGAAATTTTAGAATGTTTGGATATTCCTCTTCTGAACAAAACCATATATATATATATATAAAGGTGTGGCCATGTTTGTAATTTGTCAAATCATATGGGTACATTTAAAAATTTTAAATTCAAAAATTTTTTCTAAAAAATAAAAACAACAAATTGCATGCTTCAACTATTAAAGTATTAATTGGGATCTCTCTGAAGATTAATTCAAATATTTTACCATTTTTAATGAGCAAGATTCAATATAAATTCTTCTCCTAGAAGTGTTATATATATATATATATATATATATGAGAACTCATCCAGCGTAGAGAAACTACACCATAATTATGGTGTAGTTTTCAGCGAAATAAGCTCTATACATATTAAAATGTTAAAATAGTTCATATAGTCATTTATCTATATAAATAACATACTTTAGATGGTTTAGATCTT
Source organism: Annona squamosa (assembly GCA_035584095.1). Classification (NCBI taxonomy): domain Eukaryota; kingdom Viridiplantae; phylum Streptophyta; class Magnoliopsida; order Magnoliales; family Annonaceae; genus Annona; species Annona squamosa. Next base: position 50,226,233 of record JAXCLR010000092.1, read on the forward strand.
GAAAATATGACTTTAAAATTGATATTTATGGTAAATTATTTTATTAAATTTATTTTATATCATTTTAAAATAATGCATACACAAAGGATATATTTCAATGAAAATTAGTATGCTATCAAAATCAATATTTCTAATTACAGTGAGTAGAATAAATGTTAATTTTAGTACATCTAGGCTTCATTTACTGAGCAGTCTATCTGCACTTGAATATTTTTCTATATGGATAGATAGAGTTTGATCCAATGCATACGATTACATCATACAATTCATGCATTATAGGGTCCACTAGATCATGAATCGAAAATCTATCTCATGAATTGTATTTAAAATTATTCACTTTATTAGCACGCCAATTTTTATCAAAATCCAACATATGTATGGGCCCTACCATAAAATGGTATAAAGTTAATGTAATAAAATTGTTTAACATAAACATTAATTTTAATATCATATTTTCAACATCTAAACTATCTAAAGTATAATTTTTATATGAAAAATGATTACATAAAGTATCATTACATTTTAATATCCGTGGGGCCATTTTTTAGTGGGCTGCAATGCAATCTATGAAACCCTTTTTCTATGTACGACCCCGCTTTTGTAAAACTCATTTTCTATATAACCTCATCCATGTATAAAATCTTAATGGTTGATTAATAATTCATTTCATCTATTGTATTTAATATCATTTTGAGTGTCTAAAAAATTCTTTTATTTCTCTAATATCATTGTGCATGGACCTCATCGAAAATCAACATAATCAAATAATTTAATTTTAATATTAATTTTAAAGTTTTATTTTCAATATCTAGACTATCTAAAATATCATTTTTATATAGATAAATAATTCTATAAAGTATTATTATATTCTAATACATATATAAATGCGTTTAAGTATTTTTCATAATTTATACAAGAATATATATTTTCAACAAATATGGCCACTAAACATACTTGATTGGGATAAAATTTGGAATTTTAGTTAAATAAATTATGTTAAATATAATGAATAAATTATATTTTAAATCAATCATCAATATCTTAAGAATTAAGAGGGTCATATGGGTCTGGTTTTATATAACCAGGTCACGTAGTCCCCTATGTAACCCTCTCCATTTTTTATATATTGTTGGTTGATAAAAAGTCCACTCTATCTATTATATTTTACATCATCATAGTATTTTGAAAATCATTTTATTTTTCTAATATCACTGTGCATGGCCCCCATTGAAAATCAACATAATAAAAAAGTTTAATATTAACTATCAATTTTGAAGTCGTATTTTCAATATCTAAACCGTCCAAAGTATCATTTCTAGATGGGTAAAAGATTATATAAAATATTATTATATTCTACTACTTTTGTAAATAGATCTAATATTTTTCAAAATTTGTACATGAATATATAATTTTATAATAATTGTGACCTATAAACATACTTGATCGAGATGGAACTTAGCCTTCACGATAAAGGAACGATGTTAAATATAATGAATGGATTAGATTTTCTACAAAAATTAAAATTTTAAATTTTGAAGGGGTTACATGGCTTTGCTTATATAAATTTATGTATGGGCTCTATTTTCTTGTCACCAAGTTACATAGAAGTTGAGCCATGTAATTTTTTAATTTTTAAGATTTTGATGCTTAATGAAAAATTCAATCAATTCTTTATATTTAACATCATTCATTTGACTAGGATACTAAGTTTCATCACAATCAAGTGCATTTATAGGCTACATTTGTTAAAAAATATATATTCATGTTTAATTTATGAAAAATATTTAAATTCATTAACATGTATTATAATGTAATAATATTTTGTAGAATCATTTATCTATACAGTAATGATATTTTAGATAGTTTAGATGTGGAAAAAACTACTTTAAATTTGATATTTTAGTATTAAATCATTTTATTATGTTGATTTTACACTTTTGTAGATGAGACCCATATACAATGAAACTAAATAAATAAAAGAGTTTTCAAGATACTGTAAGCGACACTAAATACAATGGATGAAATAAATTTTCTATCATCCATCAATATTTTAAAGGGGGGTCACATAGAAATGAGTTTCATAAAAACAGGACTGATATATATATGTATAGAAATATTCAAGTGCAGCTTCACTGTATCACAATTATAGTACATTTACCTAAAAATTGGCCCTCCATGATCATAAATTTATAATTTACTCCACCCGTTGTGTATAGAATTATGTATTCTACTACCATATCAGATTTCATGCCAATTGGATATGTGCATGGACCCTATCTGAAAATGGTACAAATTCAATATAATAAAATAATTTGATATAAATAAGAACTTTAAAGTTCTTTTTCAACATGTAAACCATTTACTATGAAATTTATATATGGATAAATGATTATATAAAAGATCAATATATTTAAGTTCATGCAGGGTCTATTTTGGGCCAAATGCACTATTAATTATGGTGCAGCTTCATTGACACAAAAAGGTTCTTACATATATAGGGCTCCTCTTCTATGTAATTTGGTTACATAAAAGTAGAGTTATGTAACCCTTTCAAATTTTAAAATTTTGATTTTTGATGAAAATTCAATCTATTCATTGTATTTAATATTATTTGTTAACCTACAAGACCAGCTTTCATCTCAATCAAATATGTTTATAGCACGCATTTATTAAAAAATAGGCACATTAATGTGTAAATTATAAAAATATTTTGATCTATTTACATATGTTTTAAAATATAATAATACTTTATAAGATCATTTATCGATAGATAAATAAAATTTTAAATAGTTTAGATGTTAAAAATACAACTTTAAAACTGATATTTAATACTAAGTCATTTTATTATGTTGATTTTCAATGGAGCCCATCCACAGTGATATTAGACAAATAAAAGGGTTCTTGAGATACTAAAAATGATGTTATGCACTAAGGATGGAGTGGATTTATTTTTATCAACTATCAGGATTTTCAAAATGGATGGAGTTACATAAAAAAAGAATTTCATAGAAGCAGGACCGTGAGATATATATGAGATATGTTCCAACGCAGTTACATACATCGTAAGTTATGGGGCATTTGTCTCAAAATGAGCTTTATACGCATTTAAATATATTAATACTTTATATAATTATTTATCCATGTATAAATTATATTTAAATAGTTTACATATTGAAAAAACAACTTTAAAATTAGTATTTAAATCAAACTATTTTATTATGTTGATTTTGTACCATTTTCATAATGGACCCCACACATATCCAATTTGGATGAAAATGAGTATGCTAATAAAAGAAACAATTCTAAATATAATTGGTAGAGTAGATGTACATTTATAATCATATATGACTCATTTTGAGCCAAATGTACTACAAGTTATGGTGTATTTACATGCACTAGAATATCTTACTATATATATAGCTCCCTTGCTACAAAGCCCTAAGACCCCTTCCACAATCAATGTGAAATAACCTAATAATGTCTCACTTCACATGTTAGGTTTAGGTTGGATTTCTCCATCTTTGTTTTCCTTATTTCTCCATCTTTGTTTTCCTTAGTTCTTAGGTAAGATTGTTTCATATGAGCTCTAATACTGATTATCGTGTGCTTATCAACCTTCTCAACTCCAAAAGCTAATCTAAGAGGTAAGGTACTCCTTCAGGCTTTAAAAGAAAATCTAGCTCCCTCCCACAACTAATATAAGATAACCTAACAATGTAGTGTGGAAGCAAAACAGATGGAAGTCATTAATGTTCTCACCTTGTGGAGTTGAAAAAGCGGACGAGAGAGAAGAAATGACTATTAATTCCGAAACTAAAACAAAACTAAATGATTGTTTCAGCTAGAATTTCATTCGAGTGTGCTCAGCAAAGATTAATTTCAAATACTTGAGCATTTACACAGAGCGAGACTAAGCATAAATTCCTCTCCAAAGAGCTTCTATATAGTAGTGTAAAAGTAAAACAGATGATAGTAGTGTAAAAGTAAAACAGATGGAACTCGTGCACGCAGCTCACCCTCACCTTCTTGAGTTGGAGAAGCCGATGACAGAGAAGGAATCACAACGAGTGAGAGGAGGAGGAGAAATGTGTACAAGAGGCCATGGTCGATTCCCTTCAATTCTTCCATTATCATCAGCTAGCTATACCTGTCTGGTGCAACAATTAGAGAGCAAGGGTTCCAAATATATATAGACAACAACAAAAGAAGAAATTTAGAAAAGTTCATCACAAAGTACAAGAAATGATATCATCCGTGACACAATCGCTAATAAAAAATATTTAATATCATGCACAATGATCATAAAAAATGCATATAATTTTTTAAGAAAGATGCGTACTCGGCAGAAAATGACGAAATTTCATTTTCTAGGGGAACGTAGCCTAAACGACTTGACTAACGGATTTTAAAATTTCGGGATGTACTTAATTATCACGGCCACGCTAGACCCGATTCCGTATGACTATTTCCATTTTTAGTATATGTATCCTTAGGGTGTGTTTGGAAAGTTGTAAAACTTTTAATGAAAAGTTATTTTATGCAAAAATTGTCGAATTAGTAAAAAATGATGTGATATGATAGGGGTAATGATGAGGAGTAAGGAGAATAAATTTATAATAAATAGGTTAGTTGTATTGGTAGTTGTGTAAAATTGATTGAAAAGTAGGGTTGTTGTATAGAAAGATGTGTAAAAATAATTTTAAAAAATAGTTATGGAGAGGGAAAAGTTCTAAATTGAAAAGTTTTAACTTGACAATTTTTTCAAATTGGCAAACACACCCTTAATGTAAAACCCACTTTATTTATTATATTTAATATCATTTGTTTAGTTAGCACACCAAGTTTTATCTAAATCAAACATGCATGAAATATATATATACATATATTCATATGTAAAATCTGAAAATGTTAAATCCATTTATGTATCTATTAAAATGTAATACAATTTTGTAAAATTATTTATCCACATAATAATGATAATAATAAAAGGATTTCTATGAACTTCAAAAAAAGATTGTCTGTGATAATATAAATGATTACTATATGCATAAATGATTTTCTAAAATATTTTTATATTTTAATAAATATGTAAATAGATCTAAATATTTTTTTATCATTTATACATAATTAAATATATTTTTAAGCAAATATAATAAATATACATATTCAATTTTGATAAAACTTAGCCTCCTACCTAAACGAGTTGTGTTTGAACGCATCAGGTTGCAAAACCTTATTTTTTGTATATATATTTTTTTAAAATTATATAAGATTGTTAATCTACGCGTATTCAAGGTATATATTAAGTTTTACCACTTTTTAGAGATATATAAATATATTTTTTTAATTTTTAAAAATAGGAGTATTTTAGTCACGTAAATTGACCAGAGTACTATTATTTTTAAAAAATCAAAAATATATATATACACATATTCAAAAATGTTAAAATTTGGCTTATAAATTAAATACACCTAGATTAACATTCTTATAAAAAAATTTCAAAAAAACTATAACAAATGAGGTTTTGCACCGTAAGGTATTGAAATTTTAATGCATCATGGTGCATTGAAACATATTCCTACCTAAACTGATAATGTTAAATACATTAAATGAAGTAGATTTTCCATCCAACTGCTTTTACAAAAGGTAGATTCCATGTAACTTAGCTTTTAAGTGTCCCTAGGAATATTTTCAAAATAAGATGTTTATATTTTTAAAAGCAATTTTTTGCATTTTATAATTTTATTTGTTTGCATATAGTCGTACGCACGTGCTGATTGCTTTCTCTTTTAGTTGCGTTAGCTTCCAAACGTCAACGCCTCACGACGACGGTCTGCCTCCCATCCCCATCTCTGCTAATAAAATACGTAAGGCCCGCGATTTAAGACAAACGGCTACTTTCCAATCACAACCGAACAACTTCGTAGTTACGTGGACACGATACACATTGAGTCATTTTTAAATATATATATATATATATTGAAATGTGGTAATATTTTATAAAATTATTTATTCATGTAATAATGATATTTGAGATGGTTTAGATGTTAATAATATTGTTTAAAAATTGATATTTAATATTAAATTATTTTATTATATTAATTTTATATATTTATTGATGAGAACCATATATAAGAATATTAGACAGATGAGAGAGTTTTTATAATAATATAAGTGATGTAAACACAGTAGATTGAGTGGATTTTTCATATTCCTTACTGGAACATATGATCTACATAATCGAAAATAAATCCAATATAATAGTACACAAGTGCTGACTGCTTTCCAATTTGGTTGCGTTAACTTCCATACGTCAACTCCTCCATCTCTTTTAAGAAAATAAATAAGGCTACTTTGGAATCATAACCCAACTACTTGGTAATTTGTGTGAAATTTTTGTTGGAAATAATACGTACTGAGTCATTTAAAAAAAATAAATAAAAAATTCCTGTGGAACATTTATATAATCTGAAATTAGAAACTTGGGGGATTGAATTGTTGAGAAGTCGGCTTGGGTTTGTGTTGCCGACTAATTAAGTAAGAGCCCTTCAGCTTAACGTAGCTTGGGCAGCAACCAAATTTATACGACATAGCTATCTATTTGTTATTATTTTAAACTTTATTTTTCCGGTCCAGTCGACAGCTGGACAACTAAATCGATTAGCATGTTAACATTAATCCCGTAAGTCAAACAAGAGATTAGTCTTTGTATATAAAGAATGCCCACTGACACCAATACTCCAATAAGACCGTTATCAAGTGTTCTGCTTTGACATTCAAAAAATAATAATAATAAAAAAAGTGTTCTGCTTAAACTTATCAGGTGTAAGTGTTTTAAACTTCAAGTTTTGAAACTGGAGGAACTTATTTTCTATTTTCCCTCCTTACCTACTTCAATTCGTTGGAACATTGCTACACTTACATTCTTAAAGCAAAAATTGAAATATGTATTTGTATTAACTTGTAAATTAAAAATAAAAAAAATGTCCTGTAACATAAAGAGAAATTTACAAATCTCTACCACTTAAAGCGTAGGAGTGCAACTTAGGTTAAACTAGCTCAAAAACCTAGTATGTAGAAATTTGAAAAAAAGATAATGATATTAAAACTTAAATTTTTAGAACTGGTAAATAGAATTAGGATTAAAGTTCAAATAAACCTAACTCGAGGAAACCCAAGTCTGATTTTTTATTTTTATGTTTAATATAAAATTATATTGTATAGAAAATATTTGAATAATATTTCTCCATATTTTTGTATTTGATATTATTTTTATTTATGCTTAAATGTATGTTCATCATTTTGAAATTCAATTATTAAATTTTCACTTACATCTATTTTCTATTTATATAACTATTTATTTTAATTTTATTAATTTTCTTTCATTTTATTTTGAAAAGTTAAATTTTCTTCTAAAAATATATTATATATTACTTTCTTTTATGAAAAATTAGTTTGCCTGTGTATTATTATTATTATTTTCGCTTACATATTTTATGGTTATTGTGAATTGATGTGAAAGCTTTTCACTCTTAAATAAAATGAAAATTTGCTCATTTTCAATTCAATCTAAAACCCACTTTTCACAAATAAAGTTAAGATTTAGTTTTTGTAATTAGAATTAGAGTTTAAGTTCTATAAGTGCTAGGATTGAGGCAAACTAGAATTTGATAAGCTCGGCTAGCTAGTATAATAAGGATAAAAATAAAGAGAACCCATTCGTAACCTTTTTGGGATATCATCTTATGAAATTTCTAACAATAAAACAACATTTCCGCTTTACGAAATCCATATATAATATTAGTTTCAACAAAAAAAATTTCAAAAGCATGTGTACATTTCGATGCTAGATCAGAAACGTGTATGCACTACATTTTCCTTCTTTCTTTTTTTTTTTTTGATAAAAGGATTACTCTAGGCCGACCCCCTCACAACTTGAAAAGGGTTCGAAATAGAGAAATCCACATAATTCATAGCCAAGAAATTGTCTATACAAATTTTCTCCATTATAGCTTGTGGAGGATTTCCCCACCAAGACATGTGTTCCAATTCAGAAATAGATACCAGATTAGCTAAAGCATGGGCAACCGTATTCCCATTTCTTAGAACATGGTGAACCGAGATATGAGGATTAGCAGAGAGGATTGTTCTGAGCGTTGAAATGTTATGACCAACCGGTGAGAAAATTTGACTATCATTTGTCAGGTATGTCCACAGAAGAAGAGAGTTGGTCTCAATCCGGACATAACGGAGCTTTAGTTGGAGGGCCCACTGAATGCCCAAACGGAAAGCCTCCACTTCCAAGATAAGGGACTCCTCACGCCCATCCGTCTCCAGCCACTGGCGGCAATGAAGTAACCACGAGAATCTCTGATAATGGCAGCAAACCCCAAGACCCCCCTATCCATTAAACATCGGGCATCCACATTCATCTTGAAAACCCCGTCTGGTGATCTGGTCCATCTAGGAACAAGAGGAATGTCCAAAGCGCTCACCTTGTCAAGGAGTTTGACTCGCTTCGCATTCTCAATATAATCCCTACACCACATCAGCAAATCCGCAAACGCAGGCTGAGTCCCTTCAGCCTTAAGTTTGTTCCGCAAGAACCATAGTCGCCAACAATACACAATGAAGAGGGTCAGCTCATCACTCTTATCATTTAACGCCAGGAATGAGACAATTTCCTGCACCGAGGCTACCATAGAACATGTAGGAACCACTTTCCAATCTTTCCTTTAATTGCAAAAACGTGCTTGCACTCTTTAAGTCATAAACTTATTGTCAAACAGGCTATAAGTCGATGAATGGAAGTGTTAGATTTAGCTCCTCCTCCCTCGACTCCAATTAATGACACGCTATATCACTGCACTGAAATTACCCGGCGAAATCTCGCCCATGAATGCATGCACAATGCTACATATCGGCAATGCGCGCTGTTGGTTTTGGATGACAGCGATTTTTTTATAAAAAGAAAAAATCAGTCCATTTTCTTAATTAAAAGAAAACAACTGCAGATATAGAAAGCATTGAAATAAGTTATCTTTGATGTGAAAGATAACAGAAGGGTCATATATCTTTGTTGTTTAAACTTGGGAAAGATTGTAAAAGACAGCAGAGGGTACGTTGTTCCCAGAGAACAATGCATTCCGATGGGCAATAATCAAGCAGATACCACAGCATGGCTTGGGCGATAGACCTAGTGCTGGGGGTGTTGGAAATCATGCGATGCGGAAGCGTATCTGAATCCATGTGTATGCAGATTTCACCTGTAGACCGAGTAGAGTACGAGGTCTTCTCCCTCAACACTTCTCCCTATGATACTCATGGTAGATGGGAATCACTTGTGATATGCATGTGTGAGAGAGGGATCTACACTCCTCTGCATATAGAGCCCTTCCTATCGTAGATGACTCATGCATATATATATAGTAGATGATTCAGATATATATATATATATGAACAAATATGACTCATGCATATGCTTGATTTAGATGAAACGTAGTCTCTTAGCTAAACAAATAGTGTTAAATACAATGAATAAATTGAATTTTCAATCGAGAATCGATATATTGATATTTTATACAATCATTTATCTATATATAAATTCTATATGAAATAGTTTATACGTTAAAAAAGCAACTTTAAAGTTGTAACTTACATCAAAATATTTGATTATGTTAATTTTTTGCCATTTTTAGATGGATTCATACAAACATCCAATTTGAATGAAAATTGATATACTAATAAAAGAAATAATTTTAAATACAATGGATGAAGTAAATATATTTTTATAGTCATTTCAGGCCCATTTTGATGTATTACATGCATTGGAATATTTATCTCTCTCTCTATATGTGTGTGTGTGTGTGTGTGAGAGAGAGAGAGAGAGAAATATTCAGGTGCAGCTTCAATGTACCAAAATTGCTAAGTAGTTACCTTAAAATGAGCCCCACATGATCATAAAATTATAATCTACTTCACGCATTATATTTAGAATTATATATTCTATTATCATACTAATTTTCAGTTAATTCCATGTTAAATTCACACCGTTAAGTATTAAAATGTTAGTTAAATGCATATTTTAAGTGGAATTTCATGAAAACCATATTTTTAATAGAATATTTAATTTTGCTATAAAACAGGTCATTTTGCAATACTTTTG
>JAXCLR010000092.1:50275807-50303048 GCA_035584095.1 Annona squamosa
ACCCTAACCCTACTTTTCAAAAATCTTGTTTGACCCTTATTTTATACCGGGTCGGGACAAGGTTGGTTTGACCCTTACTTTTTTCTACCAGGTCTAGAGACAAAATTCAGGTCGGTGTCGGACCGGTTCGGGATAGCGGGTCGGGTCAAAAATACGAGTCAAAAAAGATAATTTTCAAATTTTATATATCTATCAAACATGAGTATACATCTATGTTAAATTTAAATATTATATGTTTCAATATTTCATTAATTATTAAAAAATACATCATTAATAAAACAAAATATGAGAAAAATATAGTATAAATTTATTAAAATAAGTTAATTTACAGTTATACATAAGAGTTATATATGTGCAAATTTTTCTTATTGATTTTTATATTGTTTTCTGAATAAATTAATTCTTTAATTTGTTGAAAGCAAATAATAATAAGATTTAAGTATAGACTTATAATTTTTAATAAATTAGTATATGAATAGTGGATCAGACTTTTCGGGTTGGGATATGGTCAACCCCACTCCGATCTTCTTTTTGAATTCAATTCAAAATGTCTAACACATTCTTATATCGGGTCAAAAACGAGTCTGAGTCTAGTCGAGTCAAGTGAAGGCCCGGTCATGGGTTGGCCCGCCCCAACTACCACCCTTACGAAGATGTGGATGAACGCGGATGCCAAATTTTGTAGCTGAGCAACGAAGGAAGATGTGTCGCCAGTGTTGGCAAATATGCTAGAGAATCCATGGCAACATCCATCCATTCAGGCAGAAGACCCCACCATCTTTAGCATTGGTTGGGGGGACGATCAATTGCACCCTTCGTGGATGCCAGATTTTCATGGCTGACGGAGGAGAGGTGAAGATCTACTCAATGGCGTTGTTCATGGCATTATTCATGCATGCCGGATCAATTGCAGAAGGCAGCTGCCAGGCCGGAGGAGATGAAGATGATGAGGGTTGTGCGGCTTTGCTCTCTCTGTTTGATTAATCAACTTAGGATGATCTAATCCGCGTCCAATACCGACCGATCTACTCATCATGGACCGGTTGATTCCATCTTACTCAATCCAATCTAAGATCTGCACTCTATCTTACTGCATTTTTTTCCATTAGAAGCGCACCGGATACCATAGCAAGCCGGACACCATGCCTCGATGCTCGTGGACGAGGGGGATCCCTACCACAGGTGATACGCCTCCCATTTTAGCCAAACCATATATGATATACTCATGGATGCAATTTTTTTTGAAAATTTGTAACCTGCTTGCAATTTAGCCATACTATATTGGTATGATGCAAAAACCCTTGAAATAGCCCACAACCATTAGAAAATTTTGTTCATAATTAGAATTTAAATAGTGTATTATTTTTACTTTTATTGGTCAACCCGTTTTACCAATCCATTCTTAATCACAACCGGACTCATTTATGTTCAATAAGAGGAAGTTAAGGTTAAGGTTTTGAAAATAAATTGCAAATGGATTAACATGGACATTTGTATACAAGTTCATCTTAATTTTTACATTTCAACTATTTCGCCCTTAAATTTTATATTAAGGGACCATTTCGTAATGTAGGTAGAGAGGAGAGTTGTAAAGTTGGGAGGAAAATATATTTAAAAAGTGTAAAAGTGATGTTATATTATAAAAGAAAAATAAGAATAAATGTAGTAATTGTGCGATAAAATGATTAAAATATATGAGTAAAAATGAAAACATAGGGTAGATAGGTAATTAAATTTTTTTTAAATTACGTGAAAAAAATGTGAAAAAGCATGCTTACTGCCTACACTCCTTACGAATAGATGCCAAAGTTTTAGAAATGCATGATTTTGGTTACTCTCATAGTTTGGCTCCACTAACATAAAACCTTAACACCTTAAGTTTTTTTTAATTGAAATGAGTAAAATGCCCTTCTATTCAAACCTTAAATGTACTACTCTATTTGGTTAGAAATATTTTGGGCTATTTTTATAATTTTTTTTGCTAAAAATCATTATAAATTTTAAATAAATATTTATTAAATTTGTAGGGCTCATATGAAACTGATAAAAGAAAAAAATAATAGCACAAAGAGTGATCGAAGAAAAAATAGGATAAATTTCACACACCACAAAAATAATCCAAAGAAGACACCACAAAATAGTAGTTCAGTTAACACACTTACTCCACTCTCCAATTCAACGCCTTGACTCAGGTTTCCACCAGTCAAATTAGAACTCAAGTTATAGTGGTACGATCTCAATCGTCTTCTGGATTACATAAATGGCTCCAGGTGGCACGTGAAGTTTTCCACAAATTACAATGAAAGTTTTTCTCTTGAATGAGACAGCCTCTAATTCAAGGTAAAATAAATAAAAAATAAAATAAAACTTACAATCAATTTAATAGCACGGAAGCACTGAGATGAAGCTTTTAGTAGAATAGTCACAACGATCTTCAATATATTGCTTCTGATAAATGGACAAAGGATCACAGAGAACACCTTGAAATAGATCTGCACTTTTTGAAAATATTATCTCTGAATTCCATTTTCAGTTGAAATTGATTGTCTATTTGTAACTTTTAATATTCAATCGCCAAGAGAGATTTTCTCCACTAAATCCGCAACTAATTGGATTTTTCTCATTAGCTTGTAACAACTTAACAAACTGAAACCGCCAAGAGAGATTTTCTCTACAAAATCCACAACTAATCAGATTTTTCTCAACAACGTGTAACAACTTAAGACAGCTCCTCAAACTAGTCACATCATTATCCAATCACCTATGCATTGATCTTGTTAAACAAACTGTCAAAATTTTAACTCAAAAACCGTTGAAGTTTTAAACCAAAACAATTAAAGTTTGAAACTAAATCAGTTAAAGTTATAAACCAAAAACTGTTGAAGTTTTACAGCAAAACCTCGACAAGTTCTCGACAAATTCACAACACAATTCAAATGTTAACTTATTACAACCATTCGTTACGAATCAAATGCAAGCAACACATTTCAAATATTAAATTCTTAACTTATCTATCATCAAAATAGTATAAATCAACAAAAATGTTAAAATGGCTGTTAAATTAATAATCATCGAGGTTTCTATGAGTAGAAGGACCAAAATTATATGATAAAAAGTGTGAATTTAAGTATATATATAGGCTCGCATAAAAAGTATATAGATGGGCTTTTCGGGTATGAAAGCTAATCCGGTATAATGATGCAGAAATGGGCCTCATATTATGATGAAATTAAAATCTACTCTGCTCATTATATTTAGAATAATGTATTCTATTGCCGTATCAATTTTCATCCCAATCGGATATGTGTATGGACCCCATATGAAAATGAGGCAAATTCAACGTAATAAAATAGTTTTTCAACATGTATAAATTATTATTATTATATATATCTAGAAAATCAAGTTCCATGAATATAAAATTATTAAATTAACGTGCGTATCATCTAAAACATTTTTTCAACATGTATAAAGGATTCTGTAAAGAGAGCCGATTTTGTTAGCCCTGGCTATCTAAGAAGAGAGCTTGGACTACTTCACTTATTTTTATAAAAATTTTGTCCTAAGTATTCTTGTTTCAGATACCAATTTTGATACACTTTGGATAGTGTGTAAGTATTTTTTTTGAATTTCACAAAATAACGGTTTTGAGTTATTTAAGTCGTTTTCTCTCAAAAATGTTGATTTTTGAATTTTAAAAAATATATGTATATATATATACACGTCTTCAAAACTTATGAAACATGGTTCATGAATTAAATATAATTGGGACAATACTTTTGTGAAAAAAATAAAAAATAAATAAACATTTTAGCTTGGTTAAGAAGATCAGTCTCCTTATATAAATTGGTGAGATAATTGGCAACAAGATCAAATTCACATGGTAGGGAACCCTACCAAAGACAAAACAGCAGCAGACCAAGCATTCCGCGTTGGGCCGGTCGAAGGTATGATAGGCCGTGGCAGAAGCCTACACTGGGCCCACCTATTGGCCGAAGGAGCCAATATCTTTGGCACGCGTGCCCTGGCACGTGACCGCTCCTTGACTTTCCTGCCCATTGATTACCACGCAATAACAGAACTATTTCGTCTTTCTTTAGTTTTTGTATCTATCCTTTGTATTAATTAAGTCGTTGTTAGTGTACAGATGAGATATGCCCGCTGTAGTTTACTAGTGGAATATTCCTATTATCATAACATTAGCACTCTAATCTAATCCCCGTTGCTTAGATAACCCCACCGACTTTTTATGTCGTCTCCTTCCTTTCCTTTGTCACGCGTCCAAAATATAAGCCCCTCTGATTAAGACGTCTTTTTCTAATAATGCCTTCACTAATCACCCCATTATCGCTTTTTTTTTAATACCCCACCAGTCCGCCACATTCGCATTCTTTTAAAAATTCATCTATCCACTCTCCACGACATGTGTCGGTTGCCTTTGAAAAATTCGCCTGCCCTCTCTCCGCTTTCGCGACACGTGTCCCCCTTCCTTGCCCCTTTCCCACGTGCCCGGCAGCCGCCAAAAGCAGATTCTTCCATTCCAACGTCCGATCTTGCTTCCGAACGCTGCCTGCTGCGCTGCCGTGCCGTGACATACGCGCTTCCACGTGGACGGCACTCGGATTCGATGCTACAGATGTACGGCTGCGATTTCCGCCTGCAGCTTTCGGCTTTTCGGTTGCGCTTGTCTCGCTGCTGACTTGCCACTCCCACCAGTGTACTACGAGAGCTGGGGCAAAGTAGGACCCACATTCATTTTTTTAAAAAAAAAAATTGCTTTAACAAATTATGTATTAATTTCTTATTAATTAAAGGAAACGTTAATTTTTACAGTAATGAAATTGTATTATTTACTTAAAAACATGCCTAGAAAGCTCAAATACTGGAATAGTTTCAATCATATGGATAATTTTCAGTCTCTGAGTGAGTTTTTTTTTTTAGTTAAAATAATAATAATAATCCAATAGTAATCCTAGATTCGATATTTTCATTAACCCGAGAAAAATGTATTTGCACTTTGCCACGCGTCGCAGGATAGGCTCGTGTGGATCTGCGAAAAGGAGTCGGGAAAATGTATTTGCACTTTGCCACGTGGCTTTTTCGTTGGCTCCAAAATCTCAGCACAACATCGTCAGCTGTGCATATGTGTGCGGCGAAATATTTGTCTGGTGTTCAGCTCATTTTGGGCCCATTAAATATAAAACCGAAATTCAATCCTCTTTGTTGTTTTACATCATTTATTTTATCATTACACAAAAGTATTTCCATTGGAAGTCTCTTGTTAATTTGTTTATCACCATTTATTTCTCTATACTTATAATTTTTTTTCTGTTACTGCATGCACATCTTTAATTGGGATAAAATTTAATTTTTGTCTAAATAATTAATTATAATTGCAATGGGAAGGGTGGATTTTTAATATCATCAAGGTCAGCTACATTTATGAGGTTACTAGCGATATTTTGCTGGGAATTGGATTTTCTATGATCAAATTCTATATCATATGTGATGCATACCATAAACAAATTTTTTATCCTACTCTAGTACACTACACTTTTATAATACATAATTTTACTTGGAAAATACTTTCACGTAAATAAACTTATTTTAAGTGAAGTAATTTATTTTATGATGATACTACGAATTAATCATTTCAATTAAACTTTTGGGTGGACTATAACTTTTAAAAAATATTTATAATCATATGCAAAGTATGAAAAGCACTTACATCCACTCATGCTTTTGGAAGAAAATTATATAATTTAAATAATCATTTATTTTTTTTAACTAATGGTTTTAAAATTTTTAATTACATTAATTTTTGTACTTTTATCACATTCACTAAATGGGGCCTACAGAATTATTTTATTTTGATAAGACTTGTTACTAACAAAGTATTTCAAATGCAACGCATTACATTTTGGGTCAAAACGTGTGAGCCACACTAGATGTATTCTTTCATTTTTAAAGTTCAAAATATATGATTTTCGTCTCATTAGTTACGTGTAGCCTTAACACCATTAATTTTTGAATAAAATGACCAAAATACCGTTTAATCCCCTAAATAAATATCTTGAATCATGCAATTAAAATTAAAAATACTTTTAGCAAGAAATTCTATAAAAATGGCCTAAAATTTTCAACTAAATAGAGTCATCTGTTTAAAGTTTAGATAAAATTATTTTGAAAAGTATTTTTATATAAGAAATGATCTTATAAGTCATTAACTTAGCTTGAACTAATAGAATTATTTCTGTTTTTATATTTTCACGTTAAAAGAAGATGAGAATTTTATTCAATGCACCCGCATGCACTTGGCTTCAATGCACCCATGTGCATTTAACTCATTTTTAAATTTTTTTGAAAATTTTTATATAACTGTTAATCTATGTGTATTTAACACATATATCTATTTTTACTAATTTTGAAAAATTTTAAATATTTGTTTTAGATTTTTAAAAATCTGTGCCAATTTTAGTCATTTAAAATTACTAAAATGCCACTGATTTTAAAAATTCAAAAAAAATCTAAAAATCTTTAAAATTGGTAAAAATTGATACACATGTTAAATAATTTAGATTAACAATTGTATAAAAAATTTAAAAGTAATAAAAATGGATATTTGCATCCTAGTCCATTGAAAGATAAGCGCACCCAGGCACACAGGATTACGATCCTAGAAGATTTAGAAGAGAGTCTCACTTAGATAAAGCAACCAAGACTAGGCATTTACAAAAATTGCAGTCATTTACTACAAATATGACATATAAATTAAGGTCTAAAGAACAAGTTTTACAAACTCTAGAGAGCTACGTACAAATTCCTAAGAAGTATACAAATAGATGGAACACGATGAGAAGAGCGTATACAGAAAGGCGTACTCTTACTGATTAGAAAATAAAAAATCATATTATAAAAATGGTAAAATTAAGATTATAATGTATTTATTCTTTTAGGAACTATGTCTTGCATCCACATGGTGTCCTTCAATTTAACATTTATTTAAAATAATGTTTAATTAACATCGTAAGTGTCATCTAAATCAAAAGTTTACGTGTGCCATCATACATCATTTAAATATTTAATCATCAGTAGAAATATATTAAATTTGTTTGATTGTTTTATGAATTAGAAAGATTTTAATTCAACATTTGTAAGTTATTCTTCCTATCGTGCTTGAATAAACGACTCGAAAATACATTTATTATAATAATTATTATTTTACATGATTCCACTAAAACTTTAGTAATGCTGTCTGTATGGGTTCACGAGAAAGAGAATGGAGAAGAACTTTCTGGAATAGCGGCCATCCGCGGGAAGGGGAGATTATTTAAACCAAGGAGTTTCAATCTCGTAATCAAAGGCACAGCAGACTTTGGGGTGGATGATGCATTAGGAAATTGCGAAAATATCCCAAGGCCTTTACGTGGTCCAATCACAAATTTTCTGGCCCTAATGGCAAAGACCATGAAAAGAAAATACAACAAGTCAAGAAAAAAAAAAAAAAAAACAACCAATGCCCGAGCACCGAGGAAAGAAAAGTCCAACCAAAGCACACCGAGGAAAGAATGCGTTTCATAATTTGTAGGGCATTGGACAGGACAGTGGTCACACTTACTGTCATTTCTACTGGTTTGGTAGGCACGTTGTGCTCACCATCATACTCAAGGTTACGCTGAAAGTATGTACAGAAGGTGATAAAATTTTTAAATAAAAAATTTTGAATAAGTAGAAAATGATATTATATATTAAGGGTAATGATGGAAAGTAAATATAATAAAATTAAAATAAAAAGTTAGTTATGCAAATAATTGTGAAGAAATAATTAAAAAGTAGAACAACTGTATAGAAAGATGCAGAGAAATAATAAAAAAAATAATGTAATTATAAAGATTGAAAAGTTTTGATTATAAATAAATATGCCCTAAATAATATTTCTCTAATATATTATGATGAATATGTTAATCAATGTAGTTTATTAAATAATACTAATTGAGATGATTGTAAAATATCCAAAATAAAAAAAAAGATTTAAAAAGCTGATCAATGTAGCCTATTAAATAATATTACACATTCTTACCGCATGACAATATCAACACTATTTTGATTTGCGTCTTAAATATAAGACAATGGGTGCTGTTACTATAACATTTGTGTTTCCATCTTTTATTACCCTCATTAAATGGGGAGAAATAAGATCCCAATGGCTACCAAAATGGTCTCCACCTCCTCTGCCTAAGGGCTTATAAAAAAAAAGTACATCTTTTGTCTTATCAATTTCTAGTATTTATCTAACTCAAACATACACATTACACATTACATAGCAAGCCATTAATGGGCGTGCATGGGAAAGGGTGGTGATGTGATTATTCATTTTTAAAAAATTTATTTTTTCTTTTTTCTAAAAGTTTCTTCTCATTTTTAATATAAAAGCATGGTTATATACAATATATCGTTTATATACTTAACTGCTTTCTATTTCAATTTTTTGATTTTCCTTCGTAAACTTGTTTTTATAAATGTGTTTAATTCATATACTAAGTTTTACCATTTTACAATAATTTTACATGTTTCTTTTTTATTTTTAAGAATCAAGTTCTTCAAAGGTGAAAAATAACTTATATGCTCCTAAAATTGACCATTTTCAGAAATAAAAAAATAAATATGTAAAAGTATAGTAAAATGGTAAAACTTGGCATATGATTTAAACACATTTACAAAAACAGGTTGATGAGAAAAAATCAAAAATGAAAAAAAATAAAATAAAAAACGAATATTATAACTTAAGCATATATACCACGTGTTTGTATATAATCATGCATCTTTAATATATGTCAATCTTACTTTTTTAAAAATCTTAAATACTACTTTTCTTATTTCTAATGGTAATTTTTTAAGGTCAGGATGAAAGCTTCTGCTTAAGTCTGAGGTGGAATCCCCTCACGCATGCTCGTGTCCAATCATCCATATTTTGACCTCAACGTAACACAATTGTCAACATCCGCCATTGTCGTCTTTCACAAGAGTAAGGGGGAAAAAGAAAAAAAAAAAGGAAGAAAAACTCAAGTAGTGAGTAGGAGAGTAGAGAAAGTGGAGATGGGTAGGACGCATATATGCATTGCACTGAGTCGGAAAGTAAAAAGTAGGAGAGTGAAAATGAGATGAGAAAGCAGAAATGTAAAGTAGAAGTGTGTGTACGCTGTACAAAGACATTCAACACTTGCTTGGTCTTGGATTGCCCTCTTTTTCTCTCTCTCTCTTTCTCTACACAAGACAATCGAATCAATAAACGCATTCTCAAGGCCACAAGAACATGTGGCTCAAAATCGCTCCCACCTGCTTACGTGGCACCCCAACTTTGTTTAAACAAAGACCCAGGCCCCCAACATCCTCTCCATCTTCCACTCTGCTCTGCCCTCTCCTCTCCATTGCTCTGCTCTGCCCTCTCCTCCTACATTCCATCCTCTACAATTAATACCAATACAAAGCCAACAGCGGCTCCAGCACACCCCCTCTTCTCTCCTCTTTCGTTTTTGGGTTATTCTCAATTTTCCTCCTCTCCCTCTTCCTCCTCCTTTTTTCCGGAGAAAGAGCAAGAAGAGAGAAGAAATGACTGACCCAGCAATCAAGCTGTTTGGAAAGACCATCCCTTTGCGGCCGGATGACCATGTTCCAGTTCCATCCCCTGTTTCCAATGATCACCTTCTCGACGCTTCCTCCACCACATCCTCCTCCTCTTTATCTTCCTCCTCTTCTTCTTCTTTGCTCGAGGAGCAAAGCCAGAAGGCACTGCAGCAACCGGAAAAACAAGAAGAGGACAAGGTACTACAGAGATGATGCTGAATTGTGCACTCTCTCCTAAATTGATGGCCAATTCTTTTCTTTCTTCTTTGCTTTTCCCCCCTTTCCTTCTAGGAAAGTTGTTCGATCCGTTTGGGAAGAGCGCTGTGTGTTCGTCTTCGGATTTCGGTTTCTGATCCAATTTCTTTATTTTTTTTTTATTGAAAACCCCAAAATTTTTTTAAAAAAAAAATAGGAAAAGAGGGTTTTGTCCTGATCGTCTTCTTGATTCTTCTTATTATCTTTCCCTAAGACGTAGGTGGCTGATTGTCTTCGGTCTAAAAAGGACTGAATTTTTCTGCTCTGAAACTCACAAGTTCTTTTAGTTATCATTTTACTTCATATTACTCGAAAGTTTTTATTTCCTGCTGTAGAATTCTTTCATTGGATGCTTAAATTAATCTTGCCCCTTAAAAGTCAGATTCATTTTAATGATTTTATGCTCCTTGGACGACGTTCCTAGAACTAGAATATAGTTTCGATTGTGGGGAGAGTTGTGGGATCCTTTAACAAACCAGAAGAAATTTTTACATGTCCCGCGTGTCCTTTCTGTGCTTTTCGATAGAAACATTTTGAAGAGAAGCGTGATCTCTTCTGTCCTGCTGCTGATGGCGTTAGCAGGGGACTACCTTCCATCAGGTTCACAAGCTGACAGAAGAGATTTGCTCTCCTTTGTTGTGAATTGCTTCTTGGCTCTCCTAAGAACGATTGTTCTTCCTCATCTCTCATATGCTAATTAATCACCATTTTGTCTAGTGTTTTGGCCTCCTCCTCTTCTAAATGGTTGGAAATGAAATGGCAGGACGGGTGTGACCAGTGTCCAGATGATGAAGAAGCTCAAAAGAAAGAATGGGCAGGCAATTCAGTTTGTGATCATGAATCGATGGAACTAACCACATCCACTGCTGATGGGAGCAATATGGAAATGGAAACCGAAAATGATCCAAAGACACAGAAAGAACAGAACGGTGCAAGCCCCTTGAAGGATCAGAAGACGGTGAAGAAACCGGACAAGATATTGCCATGCCCTCGCTGCAACAGTCTCGACACCAAGTTCTGTTACTACAACAACTACAATGTCAACCAACCGCGCCATTTCTGCAAGAACTGCCAGAGATATTGGACTGCTGGCGGGACGATGAGGAATGTGCCTGTGGGGGCAGGGCGCCGAAAGAACAAGAACTCTTCTTCATCTTCTACACACTATCGACACATGAGCTTGTCTGAGGCCCTCCAGACGGCTAGGAACGAGATGCCAGAAGCCATATTCCATCAGCAGATCCCATTAAAGCCTAATAGCACAGTGCTGAGTTTTGGGTCGGATTCGCCTCTCTGTGAGTCCATGGCATCGGTGCTGAGCCTTACGGAGAAGGCGATGCGGCGGAACGGATTCAACAGAGCAGAAGAAGAGAGGAGCTTGGAAAATGGGGAGGAGCATTCGAGTGGATCTTCAGTCACAGCCTCGAATTCTAGTGAAGAAGAGCGATTCGCAAGGAACTGCCAAGGATTCGCTGCTACTGCTCCTCCTCCTCTGCCTTGCTTTCCTGCCGCTCCCTGGACATATCCTTGGAATTCAGCTCAGTGGAGTCCTCCTCCTCCTCCAGTAGCACCACCTCCTGGTTTCTGCGCTTCTAGCTTCTCAATACCGTTTTACCCAGCTCCAGCCCCAGCAGTCTATTGGGGTTGTGCATTCCCTGGAGCTTGGACCATCCCTTGGGTCTCACCTGCTACGGCCTCTCCACCCGCTCCCAATGGATCTGGATCCGCTTGCTCTGCTCCTACTCCTAATTCTCCAACCTTAGGGAAGCACGCCAGAGAAGGGGACGCATTCAAACGGAAGGAAGATATGGAGGAGGAGGGGGAGACGGTGGCCGTCAAAGAGAAGAAGACTTCTTCAGAGAGATGCCTTTGGATTCCCAAGACGCTGAGGATCGATGACCCTGGGGAAGCTGCGAGGAGCTCTATATGGGCGACGCTGGGAATCAAGAAGGGTGATGATGGAATCAGCGGGGGTGGCCTTTTCAAACCATTCCAATCCAAGGCAGGTGATCAAAGCAGCAGCAATCATCATCGTCACAACACTCAGGTGTTGCACGCCAACCCCGCAGCATTGTCGCGGTCGCTAAACTTCCAGGAAAGCTCCTGAAAATGGCGGCCGGATCGGGGAGAGCTCCGTCCTAGTTAGTTTTCAAGCTGCAAGTTGCCGTGGAATGTGCATCCCCTTTCAAATCTTCCTTTTTTTTTTTTTTTTGACCTCTTTTCTAACCTCTTACAGAAATAGAACATGCGTGATGATGTGTAATATTACATTGGTATCCTTACTTTGTATATATGGGTTAATTTGCTGTGTGAGCGAGACACCTATACATATGTAGTTAATGGCTGACTCGAGCAGGGAGAGGAGTTCTCAGATGTACCAAAAATAAAATTGTTAATCCAACTGAACTGAAGCTGGCTTTTGAGCTTTTCAATCTCCATATTCTGCAAATTATGCCTGAGTATTGGGCCTCGTCTTGCTATTTTATGTTGAATCCTATCCAAGGGTGGATAAAGATATCAGGCCAAGGAAATTCATGAACTCTTCCCTTTTTAATTGTTCGGAAAGATCCAAACATCTAAATCCAAGTCACACCCCTAGTCCCCAACAATTATTTATATATGTAGGTCCTGATTAGACTTAAGACTAAGGTGGTAGAACCGCAGAGGCCATTCTTTCTTTTCCTGTGCTTGGAATTATGTACAAGGCAAGATGGTAATTGCATTTGAAATGGACCAGAGAAGAGAATGAAAAAGGTGGTCTTTTTAGCCATTAGTCCGATAAGATAGGCACAGAGTTATTACACGAAAACCCCGGCCTTTCCCTTTCAAGGTCTGAAGCAGTCTAGAGTCCAGAAAAGTGAATGGAAAGAAGAGGTGGAAAGCAGAGGATGCAGATAACATCAAGAAAAAGCACCCCCACCGCTTTTGCTTTTCGGTTGACAAAGAAGCACTCACTATATGACCTTGCCTCATACTTTTCTAATTCCAATACTTCACCCTTACATACTCCACGTTTTCCTTTATACTGTTACTACTACTACTACTATCCTTTTTATCAAGATCTATGTGGATTGCAATATCCCATTAATTCTCCATCCATTCTATTACCAATTCCTGTTGAGTCTGGCTCACCAACATGAGTTTTAATTGGTTCATGCATGTATAATGAAGTTTAAAATGAAGGTTAATTTGATGATTAACTTGAAACAAACGGGGGCTGCTGGAGTTTCATCAGACATCAATCATGTCTGCCGAGCTGAAATTAAAGTGGAACGTCTGTCCGATTGAAAGACGGAATTCGATCTCTGTGGCAGGTAGCAGACATTGTCAATTAGTTGCAACCTAGATTCGTAATTAATGTGCCATTGAGACTCGTAAACTTGAAATTAATGTTCTGGAAGATTGATGGGATAAACAAAAGCTTCATGTCTGGCGACAACTAGCTGAACTGCAGATTGATCTAATCCTAATATTCTTCTTTTTGTCCAGAGTTGCTACTATGCCAAACATGCCGGAGCTGGTGAGCTAGCCATTCATTTTTGCTGCATTGGATTAAAGGTAAACGCAGATCTTTTCTATCGGACAACACATGATAAGCTAGACGAATTTAGGCCAGACCTTATGTTTTCTAAACAAGACCATGTGTCAAAAGCCTCGCTAGCCACTCAGATGGATTTTTAGAAAAAACAAAAAAAAAAAACACACACACACAAACATGCACATTCAAAGTTAGATATACATGCATGGAAATTGAATTGGTCTGTGGAAATTAATTTCTTCTTGGAAATGAAACATTTCCAGAAAACTTTTTTCATTTTCAATATAATTGTTCATTTCTCAATACATAATAATCCTTTTTTTCATTTCCAAATACTATTTTTTTTCCAATGTAGTTTTTCATTTTCCAACACAGAATAACCCATCATCATCCCTTTTGACCCATTTTTATGCTTCCAAACACCCGAGTCAAATGGTGCAACATAGGGAGATGCATTCATCACTTCTTTTTCTCGAATGGTCTTGGAGATTATTTATCTGTCAAAATAGCATTATTAATAAATGGTGCAACATAGGGAGATGCGTTCATCACTTCATTGTCTTGAATAGTCTTGGAGATTATTTCTCTATGAAAATAGCATTATTAATGAGAACTTACACAAAAGCTGGTTGCTTGAAAACAAGGAAGATATGTTTTTGAGAAGATGCCCCCGAAGGATTGTGTGATGTGGAATATCATGATCACAACATATTCCGGAAGTGGGCAACCGGTGAAAGCATTGGAGTTGTTGAAGGACATCAGAAATCTCATGTTACATCTGATTTATTTACAACAACTTGCAACTTCTGCTGTTAAATTAGGGCCGTAAGATCTTTTACGGCCCAAAAATATATTTTTAAAGTTTTTTTTTATGGACAAGTAAAACTAGGTATATTAAATCTGTAAACCAGGTTTTACTAATTTTGAATGTTTTTAATTTTTAAACGCAGTAGCATTTTCGTAATTATCTGAGACAGAAAATTACAGAGATGCCATTATGTTTAAAAATTCAAAACAAATACTTAAAAACTTTCAAAAATAGTAAAATTTGGATTATAGATTTAATACACCTAGCTTTACTTGTCCATGAAAAAAAAATAAAAAATTAAATGTTTCTGGGCCACACATGACTACCCCTGTGTGTCCGACTGTAAAAGATAATGCTTCTAAATCATCTGCTAAATTGAAATATGCTGATAAAGTTAAACTGATAAGTATACTTTTTTCCCTTTTTGTTATGTCTTATTACTTATTGGTATGCATTGTATATACATTGGCTCTGTTTTATAGGTAAGGATGTTTGCACGAATGTGCAACGGTGAATGTATTTCACTTGTATATGTCAAATTGAGAATGGGGGTGTTTTTCCGTGGCCTCATATCTGCTGAAGGCCTAACTTGTTTGCAACTTACATCTGGATGCAGCAAGCCCACTTCATATTATTTAAACATGTAGGTTAAAATAGCTGGTTATGTGTTTGGAGCATGTATGTTCCAATATTCCTTAACACATATAATCTAATATTCCTTTTTTTTTACAGCCTTAGAAGCACGATTCTTCCATTTTAGCTCAAACAGAATTTGGCAGGCTTAGAGCATGATTATTCCTGACCATATATATATATATGATGAAAATTCCCGAACATTTTTGAAAATCCTTGTTTTTTGGTTTTCATATTTGAAAATCCTTGTTTTTGGTATTCTGCAACTTTACTATCACATTACGTTGCTCTTCAGATAAAAATCGCTTGTCAAATGCAAATTGAATCCAGCAATGTTCTAGATGGCAAGATTATGGAGTTCAACGTGCTTCTTGGCTACCTGATTGCATCCAATAACGTTCTAGACTTCTTATTCTATGTGGTTGAAAAGGGACATGCAATTTCTTTTTCATCCTAAAATCTATGGAAAGAGAATTCCTATAATCTACAAACACATCAATGGATCACCAAGGGGCGCAAAAGCAAAAAGGCTGTTAGGCATGCTATCATGATGAATGCTAACAGCATGAAATTGTCTTTCATAACTAATCAGCCACCCCTTGTGTTATGGACACCAGGTGCAAAAATTTGTGTTATGGACAGAACAGAAATAGGATAAAAAGTACCTGCAGGGGCCTTTGCAAAACTGAAGTACCCCAAAGAAAATGTGGCCATACTTTTGATAAAAGCAGCCCCCTTTGCATGTCATGTTGTCTTTCCTAACCCAACATTATCTTTATTCACCTTCTCCTTCCCTGGTCAAGAAAACAAAAATATTGTTAACAAGGATATTTTGTAGATATTTTAATATCCCAGTTATAAATTTGTAAAAGAATTTAGATATATAATATTTAGAGGATGATTTCAAGTAAGATAAATGAACTAATTGAGAGGGATGTAAATAAACTCCACTAATGCCAATCCGACCTCTCACATTTTGGAAGAAGCAAAAAATTTCTACTGCTCCGTTGGCTTCCCCCACTTTTTAAGTAAATTCTCGCATAACTACTTATACAAGAGATAGATTATTTTTCTGTAGGTTCATTTCATCCATCAAATCTTTCACAATTTCCGTAAATTTTATATTTATTTATATCGCGTATATATTTTTTATATTCTAAAAGTTCAAAGCTAAATAATAATTTTTACTTTTCTTTCTTTTTTAATATTAATTTTCGACCATTGTATTTAATTTTTAATGTGGGCAGTGTACGTTGCGTCAATAACTTTTTTTGTGGAAATCTGTTTGTATTTTTTAATTGCTAAGAATTCACTATCATACACATTCAATAAAATATATTTGTTTTTCAAAAAAAAAAAAAAAAAAAAAAAACACGCATACACGCACAACTCTTATCTGTCGAAAACGAAGGAAAGAAAAGAAGAGGGAAACGAAATTCCGCCGCTGCCGATTGGGTACTCGGGTCTGCCGGTGGTAGATCTGGAAGATTTGGAGCTGCCGGACGGAGAAGAAAGTCATGGAGGAGAGCAGCTAGGGTATTCTTCTTCTTCTTCTTCTCCTCCTTCTCCTTCACTCCTCCTTGCTCGAACAGTCGAACCCGTCCCCACTGCTGCCGCTTCTTCTTTCTTGCTCGAACAGTCGAACTCGAACCGATCCCTGCTGCTGCCGCGGCTTCTTCTTCTTCTCTCTCTTTGTTCCATCTTGCTCGAACAGATTACTTCCCTACTTCTGCCGTTTCTTCTCTGTTTTTCTTCTTCCTGCTCGGGTACCCTGCTGCATCTTCTTTTCCCCCTTTTCTTACTTCCTTGTTTCTTCTTCTGTGTCTCTGGTCAACCTATCTTCTGCTCGACAACTCGACCTATGGTGCTGCTTTTTTAATTTAATTTTTATGCTTCTCTGCTGCCAGTTATACTGCTGCTAGTGCTGTTGCCATATGCTGCTGTTTTTATTTGATATTATTATACATTTATGATGCTATTTTTAAATTTAGTTTAATTACTTGCTGCCGTGCTGCTATTTGCCATTGTACCTGTTGGAAATGGAATTGCTGTTTCAACTTTCAAGTTTCAACTTCATTAGATGTTGTTGTTGGCTTGTTGCTGCTACATGCCTATTGAAATGGAATTATATTTTGTTGTTTTAAGTTTTAACTCCATTAATTCATTAAAATGATGGTGCTTTAAAATGTTTGAAAGTAGATATAGCGATGGTGGGGGGTGATGGGCTACGTGCGGATGATGATTTGTAGCTTTTTAACTTTTGGAGTTTTGAGTGTTTGATCTTTGAGTTATTTTTATTACTTTTTCATGAATGGTGAACTTCGAATTTCTTTTGCATTATGAATCTAATCACACTTTTGAATCATATTACTTTCTTGAAATGCGATTTATGATTGTTGCATGGTAGGTTTGAATTGTTTTTTATTCTTAATAATTGTAGGTATGCATCTGTTTGGCTCTTAGAATATTAATATTATTTTCTTACTCACTAGTTTTAGGCATTAATATTTTTTTTTGATAAGTTTTATATGAGGTGCTGCACCTTACTTCAGTTAGGCCTGCGGGTTGAATGTGCACCTTGCCCTAAGGCCCCAGGACCCCTTTGCGCCTTAGTGTGCTAATTGCCTTGCGTGTCTGACAACTATGGATGAAGCAAGCAACTTAGCGGCCATAGGGAGCTTTTTAATGGAGCTTGCTAGTGTCATCGGGAATGAGGAAGGCTTGCATTGGCTGGTCGGAGAGAAAGAATTTTGTCTTGGTAATGAAGTAGAGGAGAACATCTCGTTGGATGATCTGGTTGAAGGATTAGATGTGGCAAGATTTGTGTTGGACAAGCTTGATGCATGGGGATTTGGAGTTCTTGCAAGAGTGCTGCTTTGGGAGGTGCTTACTTCTTATTGATTTGAATGCGAAAAGAAATGAATAGGAAATGCAAGTGGGTTTGGCATTAAGATTAGGATTTTGGAGGTGGAATGACAAGGAGGAGGAGAGGGGAAAGTAGGGTTTTCGAAGGGTTTGGCCATTTGGGATTTCCTAGTTGAGAGTTGGATGCCCGGGGCTAGGCCATGGGTGTTTTCAAATACAACTACAGTATGGAAATGAAAGCCCCCTCCTTGGTTATGTGGCAAAATAATCCCTAAATCGTGTTTCACATTTCTTATTTGTTTGTAGCGTTCTGATCTAATGCAACCTGGGTGCATGGACCTTTGCTTTTTTAATTAAAAAAACGTATTAGCTTTGTTAATAAGTATTTATATATGATGTCAAGAATTTATTTCAATTGGACAATTATGTGTTTTATAAATTTAACATCCATCAAGAGTAAATACATAACTGTTAAAATCTAAAAATTGAGATATAACATAAAAAATTTCGATATATTTGATTTTTATAATTATAAACAAATACATATGGATGAATGTTATAGTTCTTTTAGATTTAAGAAAAAAAATTAAAATAAAAAAATCAATGGGGCGAATGGATATTGAGGGTTGCATTTGTTCCTTACTCTTGTTCATGTGTGTGAAAGTAGTGTGATTTCTAGAATGCAAATTTCTCTACAGCCTAAATAGGTGATATGTCATATATATGGTCAATTCATGCATTGTGTTCCAACTTCCAGTGACGTTTGGCCAAAGCTGACAAATAGGTTGGCCCTAAGCCTACACAATTAAACTTACTAGATCAGTTTGTGGAAAGATGTGTGAGTCTGATGAGATGACCATTTGTCCAGCCCAGAATAACAAGATTGGCCATAAGTTTATTAGTTGTGTTGGGCATAGATCATTGGTGGAATGGGTGTATGAAAATGAGGGGGCCCAAAACATGCCACGGGTGGAAAGGGATTGTCGCATATACTGATATGGCACGTCCTTCATCCTCATCAGAGAATCAGAGATATGATGTAGGCAAGTTGCCTCCTGATCTATTTTTGAGGCTGAGTTTTAGAGTGTGGCCCTGATGGTAATTCAACACAAGTCCCTCTCTATCTCATACTGTGAATCTCTTATTCTCTCTAGCTTCTATTCATGTTGCAGAAAGAAAGGGGAAGAAATCCACGACTGCAACCTACTTGACCTCCCCAAAATCAAATGTCCATCATCTTCATTCTCATAGGCTAGTGGTTTATACTTTTGAGCTTTTTGTTATTATTCGTGCATATTTTCCTGAGTTGACATTATTTTTCATCTGACATGGCAGATCTTGGATAAATACTTCAAACTAGTTAGTGTTGTGTTATTAACCTTAGGTTGGGGTCATCACATCATCTCTTTGGGGCCTGCTTTGACGTCATAATCTATATGGCGACACTTGGGCCACTTCAACACTTGTCCCTCCAAACCCCATCTTCTCCTTGTCCCAAAAAACAACCCCTTCTCCTCCTCCCCTCCACACAGCAAAGGCCTCCTCCTCACTACCACCAGAATAATAGCAGCAGTAGCGTTAATGCTGGCCTTCTTTTTCGCCAGAAGATGCAATACTTGCAGAACCACCTGAATTTGGATATAACTAAGGCCTTGACCCTTAACCCAGACATCCGCTCCGCTCCCATCTCCACCCTGTACTCGATCGAGACTTGCCTCCTCTCCTTCGGTATCCCACCCTCGCACTTCTTTCGTATCTTTGGTATGTATCCCATCCTCCTCACCTCTTCCCCTCATGACTATCTCTACCCTGTCTTCGATTTCCTCCTGAATGAAGCCCATGTCCCTTTCCTTGATCTCCCCAAGTCCATTTGCCGATGCCCTCGTCTGCTTGTCTCTAGTGTCCCTCTCCAACTTCGCCCCACCCTACACTTCCTACGTGGCCTTGGCCTTGGCTGCGGCGACCGCTCCATGTCCTCTCTGATAACCACTCTCCTTGTCTCCAATGTCGACACCACTCTCATCCCAAAGCTGGATTACCTCCAGAGCCTTGGCTTCTCCTATGATGAAGTTGTCCACATGGTCGTGCGCTCGCCCGGCCTCCTCACCTTGAGCATAAAAAATAATTTCAGTCCCAAGGTCGACTACTTCCTCAACCACATGAATGGGGACATCCAACAGCTCAAGGTCTTCCCCCATTTCTTTTGTTTTAGCCTCCACAGCAAGATTATACCCAGACACCGTAGCTTGCTTGAGCATGGCCTCTCCATGTGCCTTGAAGATATGCTGACAGTCAGTGATGGAGAATTCCAGGAACGATTGATGGAGTTGTGGTTGCAGAAGTTTGACAAGAGTGACTCATTAGTGATGGATAGTATGTTTTAATTCGGTATTAGATGACTTAGAGAGACATGACTTCGCTCCACTCCACACCAGCCCCCCACTCCTTATTTGCTTCAAAATGTGTATATATTTATATGAATCGAGTCGATATTTCTTCTCCATACGAAATACCAAATGAGATATTGTATCATTGTCCCTTTTGGCTGCAGTTTTTTATGTGCACTGTCTTCATATTAATATATGATCTATAAATCCTCCCTTCTGTCTGAATCATGGTGAGGCAGCACTGTAAACATATTTTTACTTTTAATGGACTCTTCCTTCCGAAAGCGGTGTGTATATGCTGCCCAAATTGCTAATTCAGCTGAACTGAATTGGAGAAAGGTTCCTGAATGTACCAAAAATAAATTTGTCAATCCAACTGAACTGAAGTTAAGATTTTTACTTTTCAATCTCCATATTCTACAAATTATTGTTAGTCCCTGCTTCTGTGCGTGCCTGAGGTCTGCTTTTATTTAGGTAACAACTTGGTGATGTGAACATTCAATAACAATGTTCAGAGCTAGCAATCTTCTCCCTTAGATCCTTGTAAATGCTTGGCAAATCTCTATTCATAGGTGTTCGTTTCAGCAGGAAATAAAATTTCGTTGTTCTGGAAATTGAATTTTTTGGTGCTGATTTCATCATTCACTGCTACATGTCTGTGGGGAAATCAACAATCAAGATATTAAAAATGAAGAGGGTTACATAGTAAAGGAATTTTGTAGAAGCGAAGCCTATATTTAAGCCGTTGGTGGATCAAAATATCAGGCCAATAGAATTCATGAAGATACCTTTCTTAATTTGTTCAGATAGATCCAAACATCTAAATCCAAGTCACGCACCGACAATTATGTATAGATATCTAGGTCCTGCTTAGGGTTAGGTGGGGGTGGAGCCATTCTTTCCTTTGTTGTGCTTGGAATTATGTACAAGGAAAGATGGGGAATTGCATGTGAAATGGGAAATGGGTTGGTTTTCTAAAAGCCATTAGTCTGATAACTTAAGCACGAAGTTCTACGCTGAAAGCCAAGTATTTTCCTTTTAAGGTCTAAAGCAGGACAGCTTCCAGACAAGTGAATGTGCATTACATTTAAAATTAATATATTCAGCTAGAAGAACAATTTTCACCCAAATGAAGATGTGCATAAGCCCCATCTACGGATGTGTACAATAAATGTAATAAAACTGTTGGATTTATATATCAATTTACAAGCTGTATTTTTAACATCTAAACTGTCTAAAACATCTTTTATATGCGGATAAATGATTCGCAGTATTACATTCTAATGCATATTTGATAGAATGGCTAAAATGCCTCTATGTTTGAAAGTCTAAAAAACATATATGCAGATATCCAAAAATGATAATACTTGATTTATACATTAAATACATCT
Source organism: Annona squamosa (assembly GCA_035584095.1). Taxonomy (NCBI): domain Eukaryota; kingdom Viridiplantae; phylum Streptophyta; class Magnoliopsida; order Magnoliales; family Annonaceae; genus Annona; species Annona squamosa. The sequence continues at coordinate 50,297,306 of JAXCLR010000092.1, forward strand.
ATATTAATAAGTTTCTGAAAGAAAAAAAAAATAACAGATAAGTATTTTGGAGTGAGCTAAGTACTTAGCTTGGGCCAATAGAAGCATGTCTCTTTTATGATTTACACATGACTATAAATATTTAAGCGCGTGTCCATCCATAGCCCTGATTTTAGATAAAATTGATGTCCTAGCTGAGCACAAGATGCAAAATACCATGTGCGGAGGAGATTTCACCACTAATAAATAACACTAAAAACAAAGTAAAACAGGGCAGCCGTATTGAAATTTGAAATTGTTACCTGCAGCTTTCTTTCTGCCACTAGTGCGGTAATGCCTAACTAATCTTACTTTTTATTTCCTCATAAAAATTTTAATGCATTGGCCGTGCTTTTTGTTACCCACGTCTTTGTGATTATCTTCATAATTTTATATTGGATTGGAAATTTAGCAACCGCGTATATATGTGTACGAGCATACCAATTTGGGTGGGTGGTTGATTGCTAACATACATATATGGTACCTCTAACTGAAGATTTCATTGTGTGCCACCTTCATTTGAGCTCGCTTTGATTTGATGATTATTGTTTAACGTAATTTGTTTTTATCATAGTATCAAAAATCATTTTAATTAAAGTCTTGGGTGGGTCATCATAGCTCAAAATATATTTTTATATATAAATTATGCATTTTTATAAGAGTGATGTTTTAGATGGTTTTGTTATATTCATAACTTTGAAATTGATACATAGACCAAATATTTACCAGATGGGGCCATGAATATATTTAATTTTCATCAAACTTAGTTTCCGCGTGAAAAGATAATATTAAACGCAATGACCAAAATTGTATCTTGATCTAATTATTAAAGCGGCCTCGATGGTACCTATACTATTAGAATATATTCCCTTTATAGGTTTTTCTTTTAGAAGCATGTTAATATCGGTATCTTCAATCTATTATTCAAGTTTTATCATTTTTATATATTTATGTATTTTTTATTTTTGAACATAGGGATATTATTGTAAAACTTGGTTTATAAATCAAATATACTTAGAGTAACATGTTTATAAAAAAAAATAAATAAATAAAAAAAATTTATGATCGGCCTAAGTGGCGACTGCATGTGATCGGCCATCTTTATTACTAGATATATTTATATAGGGGGCCCCACCATATGCGGCTGGCGAAGTTGGCACCCGACTACGTCTAACGGCAAATCATGTTTTTTAGTTTTTAGTTTTTATAAACATATTATGCTAAATGCATTTAATTAGTAAATCAAATTTTATTTTTTTTGGAGACATTTTATATACAATATCTAAAAATGGTAAAACTTAATTTATAAATTAAATATGCACAATTTTTTTTTTTTAAAAATAAACTAAGAAAAGGGTTCATGTGGCTAGACACAAAATCAATATGATAAAATTGTTTAATTTTTATATTAATTTCAAAATTGTTAATTCAACGTCAAACAATCTAAGGTATTCGTTCTACCTGGACGAATGGTTCCACAAAATTATATAACATTTCAGTGCAACTATGGATAGATCTAAGGTAGGATGTAAAAAAACAAAAATTTGTTACTTCTTTCTGTAAACATTTTAGTAGGATTTTTAATACAAAAAAGTTAGTACGATTTGACATCTCAGTTTCCTACTACACTACTTATTAGTATTATTATCTTTATATTGTAATTATTTTTATATCTTTTCGTACAACTATCTTATCTGTTATATATTTTTTTCTTTTTACTTCTATTCATTATAAAGGAATGTTTAAATGTATCCTAATAGTAATACATCGACGTTGTAATTTATCAGATAAAATTCATTTTTCTAAAAATTTTTTGAAACTTTTTTTTATAAAACTGTAATATATGTATGGGAAATTTGCATTAAAAACTGTCTAATTTTGTATATTTGCATTTTAAACCTTGAGGTTTGTATATTAGCATTTTAAACCTTGTGAAGTTTGATTATTTGCATTTAGACCCTTGGACTTAACAATTAAAAAATAGCTTCAAAATCTTGTAAAATGTCTAAAATACCCTTTGCAGGGAATTTGCATTTTAAACCCTTTAACTTTGTATACTTGCATTTGACATTTTGAAATGTCTCTCATGATGTTAAAAATATCATTAATCTTATAAAATGTCTAAAATATCATTTGCATTTTAAACCTTCGAACTTTACATATTTACATTTTAAAAGAATTGAAGTTGAATTGTAAAGATATTTGAATTCCATATTGCAAAAATCGGCCTACATTGCATGAAGTGCAATAGATCATTGTATTGCCGAAAATTTTAATCTTCTTCCCAATTCATAAACTTGACTAGGGATGCTAAGAAATTAAGAGACAAAATCACTGCTCTTTTTCTCCTTCAAAGATTGACCAAATTGAATATCAAATAAAGCTTCAATAATAGATCTAAGTGATAGCACATTCTATAGTTTCGGGTGACAACTAGTCTTTTTTCATAGTTAATTCCATGAATGAGGAAGAAGGTTAAAATTTCTAATGATTTAGTGGTTTACTATGCTTCTTGCACATAATAGGTTGGTTTTTAAAACATGGAATCTAATTATTTTTACAATTCTACCCTTCCTTTTTAAATGCAAAAATGTAAAGTTAGAGGGTTTAAAATGCAAATGACATTTTAGACATTTTACAAGATTTTAATTGTATTTTTTAACATCGTGAGGGTCAAGGGTTTAAAATGCAAAGAATCAAATTTCACTTGGTTTAAAATGCTAATTTGTAAACTTTAAGGTTTAAAATGCAAATACTTGCATTTTAAACTCTCTAACTTTACATATTTGCATTTTAAATTTTGGGGTTTGCGTTTTAACATTTTAAATCATGTAAAGTCCGGTTCTTTGCATTTTGAATCCTCAGCTCTAATGGTATTAAAAATTATCTTTAAAATATTATAAAATGTCTAAAATGTTCCTTACATTTTAAATCATGTGAAGTTTAATTTAAACTCTCTGCCCTCGTAGTGCTCACACTATTAACAAATAATATTAAAATCTTAATTTGTGTACTAGCATTTTAAACCATGTGAAATTTGGCTTAAAATCATTTTAAACATTTTACAAGTTTTAATGGTGATTTCTAACGCCGTTAGAGCGGAGGATCTAAAATGTAAAAAACTAAACTTCGCAGAATTTAAAATGTCAATGCGAAAACTTCGGCGTTCAAAATGCAAATACACAAAGTTAGAACTAAATTTTTCAAGATTTTAACAACATTAGAATCAAGGGTCTAAAATGCAAATAACCAAACTTCGCAGGATTTAAAATATTAATATATAAACCTCGTGGTCTAAAATGCCAATACGCAAAATTAGAGGGTTTAAAAACGTAACTCCCTTATATGTTTAGTTAACTTATGTATTAAGTTTTACGATTTTTGGAGATGTATGTATTTTTTAATTTTTTACAAACAAGAATATTTTAGTCACTTAAAAAGGCTAAAACCCGCTATTGTAAAATTAAAAAATGTATATGCCTTCAAAAATAGTAAAACTTGATTTGTTGATTAACAGTCCCGCTTTTATGAAACTCATCTTTTATATAACCCTTTAAATTTTTAATATCTTGATAGTTGATGAAAAAATTTACTAGTTGATAAAAAAATACTCTATCTATTATATTTAACATCATTTATAATATTTTTAAAACCCTTTCATTTATCTAATATTATTGTGTATGACTTCATCTATAAACATGTAAAATTGATCTAATAAAATTATTTAGTATGAAATATTAATTTTAAAGTTGTATTTTCAACATCTAAACCATCTAAAATATCATTTTCATGCGGATAAATGATTATATAAAGTATTATTATTTTTAACACATATGTAAATTGATCTAAATATTTTTTTTATAATTTGCACATGAATATATATTTTTTGACAAATGTGACTAATTTATATACTTGATTTGGATGAAGTTTGGCCTCTAAGCTACACAAATAATAGTAAAAACAATGAATAACTTGAATTTTTCATCAATGGTTAAAATCATAAAATTTGAAGGGTTACATGACACCGCTTCTATTTAACTTAGTTACATAAAAGCGGAGCTCATAGGCTAAATACACTTAAATTAACAGTTTTATAAAAAAATTTAAAATAATTTTAAAATATTATATCACATTATTCTCTTACTTTCTCCTTACTTTCCTCATTTTTTTCCTCTTTCTGTGTGCACCCTTAAGTATTTATCGTGATTCATGCATAATATTATATATATAATACCATAGTACATTGGAATGCACACTAATTAGGAGGCATTATAGTGTAATTGAGGCCTAATTGATCATAAAATTAATATCTATCCTACGAATTATATTTAGAATTATTTACTTTGGTAGCATAACAATTTATATACAAATAAGTTTCACTGCAAATGGGGCTCACTTGATTACCGTACTCATTGTATTTACTTTATTAGCATATCAATTTCCATAAAAAAGGCACCGACACTCCCAATTCAAGTCCAAAATCAATAAAATTAAAATAAAAACAATGAAATGTTAAACGGATTTAATTTCATACAAATTAAACATGTGTGGGTCTCTATCTTAAAATGATACCAAATCAATATAATAAAATAATTTAATATAGATATCAATTTCAAGATTGTACATTCAACATCCAAATCATCTGCAACATGATTTTTATAGGCAAAAATGATTGTATAAAAAATCATGACATTCTAATATGTTGGGTAGAGTGCATTCGAATGCACCACAGGTGGGTAGGAGCTAGCTTCACCGAGAGCGAATATAATGTGCCTCTAACGGGCTGAGTTTCTGACCTTGATCATGCACAAATTCCACAATTAAATTAGCAGAGATAACATCCGTACAAGTAACATTAGGATCAGTTGTAAATTTTTTTTTTTTTTTTGATAAATAAGAATGCTGCACAAATTCGAGCATTGTAATTAGGTAGGTAGGAGTAGGATTGCAAATAAATAAGAAAAAAGTAGGTACAAGATTCACATGCATGCATTGGGGATGGATTCGACGCAGTCCATTTCCTTTCATTGTGGGAGATTGATCATGCCAAGATTAACACCACACATAAGCATGCATGAATCTATATAATTGAAGCAAGCCAATTAAGGGGCGTGAATATATAAGATAGAAAAGAGTGATATATACGAGAAAGAGAAGGAGAAGGAGAAGGAGAGGAGGGATTGCTATCCGGCTATTGAGTAAATTCATATATATCAGCCTGCTATATGTGATTTGGGATGGCATTGATCGATGATATATGGAAGCTCGAGCCATGATTGCTGCTTAGGATGAGATGGATACTAGTCCAGTTCTATCCTATGCATGCATATGTGGATTTAATTTGTTATTAGAGAAATCAAATCTCACCAACCATCCACAGTTTAACCAATGTGCTTACAACTCCAAACCAACCTAATTAACCTGCTCACTGATGAACTTGCATCTGCCGTCTTCGACTGTAATTTTACCTGCCATGAAAAGCCACCAACTGCGTTTTCGAATTATATTTATAAAGACAATAATTCTATTAATGACATAACATGATGTACTCTTTTTCCCATTTATCCTTTTTTTTTTCTTCTATTTGGGAAATGGTAATTTTTTATTTTTTATTTTTTACTGAGGCACCAAAACTTATTTTTGTCCCAAAAAAAATATGTTTACTGTGTAGCTATCAACTTTGGCCTAATTAATACCCTTAGTCAATGAATGAGGCAGGTGGATG
>JAXCLR010000092.1:50324997-50345406 GCA_035584095.1 Annona squamosa
CACTTTCTATTGATTTGACAACTTCTACTCCAAAAACTTTTCATCAAAAATTTTACCTCCAACCAAACACACCCTTAAATAGAAAGTGATAAAAAGTGAGAAAATATCAAAAAATATGTATCAAAATAATTAAATAGGATGTGAAAATATTAAAAATTATTAAAAAAATTAATTAGTGATCGTCAAGTAGAATCCATGTTGTAAGCCATTTAGATGATAACTGGCTTATGAAAATAATAATAATAATTAAGGAAATCCCAAAGAGAGACTTTACCATAGAAGACTTATATGGTCAATTATGCATAGAAGCATTTCCAAACATATATAATTCCACTAGCGTATATTTGGAGAAGATGAATTGATTTATCTATTTGGCATGATCTTGTTATCTTGGGCTAACCAAAAAATTTATTCGAATTTTTTTTTTATAAACTTGTTGACCTAGGTTTATTTAACATACTAACCAAATTTTACTATTTTTAAATATGTGTATACAATTATTTTGGATTTTAAATACATGATTATTTTAGTAATTTTCAACCATTAAAAATGGTTAAAATATTGTTACCTTTAAAGTTCAAAAAGGACAATTCTCTACAAATATGATAAACCTTGATTTATACATTAAATAAATCCGGATTAACAAATTTATAAAAAAAAAAGAAAAAATTTAAAATAAGTTTATTGGCAAGGCTAAATGAACCATTACTTAGCCTGGGCAAATGTGATGATGCCTTTTTATCTATTTAAAAATTTATTTTGATCATCAGATATTGATGAAGCCCACGAACAGTTGGGATGGAGCTATTCACCATACTAAAATGATCATCATATCATCCATTAATGAAAAACTGTTCAGAAAAAAGCATGACATCCCATCGTGATGGATGTCTGAAATTTTAAAACAAGCATGCGGACGTTTTTAATGTATTAATCTACAGAATTGTTGATGATTGCATTTCTCATTAAGTATATGATGCGGGGGAATTCAGTCCTACCAAGATCCCCAAACACGTCATATGCAAGTTGACCACAGAGTCCAGTCCAAGTCTCCAAAGATCGATCCGAAGGCAACGGGAAGCAGCTGCAGCGGCAGTGCCGGGTAACTTCGACGATGCTTCTTCTCTTTTTCATTTTTCCACGCCCAGTTGCCTTTCTGCCTTTTAAAACTCATGCGACGGCCACAACACGACAATCAAAACAAACCCAACTTCCATCCGACGAAGTTGCTTAGCAACTCCCTCGCATCCCACAGAATTTCCACCTGCCCATTAACCATCCTTCCACCCTACTTCTCCATTACTTTTCTTCTTCTTCATGTCATTTTCCACGTCGCATCCTAACGAAGACCCCTTCGAAAACCCATATATACATACATATGCAGTCATTCTTCGGACTCAGATTTCTCATCGGGATTCCTCTTACTTCCTGTGATCAATCTCCTCTCTCTCTCTCTCTCTCTAGCGCTCTCTCTAGCTCTCTCTCTCTCTCCCTCTCTCTCTCTCTTACACACAAAACGATGGAAAAGTCCTCAGCAGCAGCCACCTTCCCATCCTCTCTCTTAATAGTAGATTTCATTGGGTTTCTCTTGTTGCAAATTATTCGTGGATGGTTCAGCAGTTGCCGCAAATTTTATTGCAGATCCATGTCTTTCGTCCAGTCCTTTCTGGAAATGTTCATAAACGAACCCTGCCCTCACTTCACAAGAATCGGCTCAAATTCTAACTCTGATGGGCGGATGAAAAGCGAGCTCACCAAGCTGCAATCTGGTGAGAAGGAAGATTTACAGATGAACATGGAAGATGTTCAAGCGGTGATGGAGAGGCTGGGCATGCATGTTGACCGAGAAGGCGGCGGGATGCTCAACCCATGCTTCGGCTCCGATGAGCTTTCTGCCCTGTTTGAGGAGAAAGAGCCGAGCTTGGAGGAGGCCAAGGAGGCTTTCTCTGTGTTCGATGAGAACGGGGACGAATTCATAGATGCAGGAGAGTTGCAGAGCGTTCTGCGCAAGTTGGGTTTCAGTGAAGCCTCCAAAATCGAAGCGTGTAAGAAGATGATCGGAGCCTTCGACGAGAACAAGGATGGGCGGATAGATTTCAATGAGTTCCTGAAACTGATAGAAAACGGCTTCTGTTGAAGTTGTTCTCTCTCCTCTTCTTTTTTTTTTTTTTTTGAATTCTTCTTGCCTTGTTCAGCTCCTGGCCTCCCCTTTTTGTATATGCCAAATCTACAAATATATTCTAACAAGTACACTAAATTCATCATATTTTGACTTGATTTTCGAAGCTTCAATCCAAGCATTTATAATCTCTGTTTATGGTAGCCGCGGATGTGTGTGTAGCAGATTCCATGCGCCTTGAAAATAACTGAGATATGTTAGAGCATCACTTCTCGATATGCTAATGGTTAATTAGTCGGATTTTCCAAAAATAATTTCATGAATGATTTTGCATTGATTGGTGACACAAAAATAGCACTTCTTTGGATTTAATCTCCGCATCATGTAGCAGATTCCATGCACCTTGAAAATAACAGAGATATGTTATTGGTATTATAATTATTCGGATTTTTTAAAAATAATTTCATAAATGATTTTGCATGGATTGGTAACATTAAAATGGCATAAATTTTTTCAAAATGTTCTTCGGATTTAAACTCCACAATATAGAGCAGATTCCATCCACCTTGAAAATAAGTGAGACATGTTAATGGTATTGATTGAATTTTTGAAACATAATTTCATGAATGATTTTGCATTGATTGAATTTTTTAAAATGTTTTCGGATTTAATCTCCAAAATAAATGGCAGATTCCATGCACCTTGGAAATAACTGAGATATGTTAATGGTATTATAATTATTCGGATTTTTTAAAAAATGATTTCATGAGTGATTTTGCATTTATTGGCAAGGAAGAAATAGCGTAAATTTTTTAAAATGTTTTTCGGATTTAAACTCCACAATATATAGTAGATTCCGTGCACCTTGAAAATAACTGAGATATTCTAATGGTATTCTAATTATTCGGATTTTTGAAAAATAATTTCATGACTGATTTTGCATTGATTGTAACATAAAAATAGCACAAATTTTTTAAAATGTTTTTAATGTGCAAAAATTATTCAAAATAAAATTAAAATTTTTTTAATTGCCTGTTGAAGTGTTTTCTAAGATAAACGGCTGGCTTTCAAAAATCTATCTTACCCTGCCCTTTTTTTTTATTGTTTTTTTGGGGGTTCAAACATGAAACGTGAAAGACGACACGTGTTTGGATATTATCCAATATACCATTCTTCGATCGATTCCATTCCATATGGTCTCTGTTAGAAGTTAGCTTCCAATGTACCAACACGGGCATAAGGCCATGTATAAATAATACAGCTGGTTAGGGTTTTAATCCGTTTGCACCTTTTATTTGAGAGGAGTTGGACTCCTCCCTCTCCTAATGTATATTATATTGCTGGTAGTTACGATTTCCAGAGGAAAAGTTAGCCAGGTTAAAAGACAGGATATAATCGAGAAAGGTATAATAATTAAAAGCAAAGATATATATATATATACACACACACATTTATGAATGGATCCAATTGTTGTTCATAATTTACACATGATTTTATGTACTTTCAAGCAAATGTAGCCCCCATGAACTGATTTCTAATTACACGAAAAACCAATTATTTCAACCCATGTGATCGGTTTTATTTTGATTTCAACATCAATTAATGTCAATGCGACCACCATTTCATCAATGGCTAGGGTGCAAAAAGGTGCAAACGAACATATCCTTATTATATTTTATTTTACAATACCAAAGAAATTTTGATTTTCTATGACTGTAATTAGATAATCCAAGCTTAAAAGCTAAAATACGTATTATATAATTTTTTTTTTTGAATTACAACATATTTTAAACCTGATAAACGTCTCATATACAGCTGCTTCCCACTATCCATTCCATTAATACTAACCCAGTCCACACAACTTTCTTTAAATATCGAATCACATGGATTGACATCTAAATACAATCCACAATCATATTTGCATACGCTGTCTCTTACTAGGCCTGAAATTTTTTAAAATAAAGCCACAAAACCAGCGTTAGATCCAATTGCAATCAATGAAACTGATATTAATTGCTCGGTAAAACAGATTGATTAACCTTCGGCAATTTCTTGAAAGAATAGACTGATTACCCTAGGACCAATGGGAAATCCATCACGCTCGACTGAAAAAATAGACAATACATTAAGCAAATGTATACAGCTTGTGATCAAGAAATGCATACACAAGGAGAATGTTGAATATAATAATATTTTACAAGCCAAATTGAGGATATGCCATCACCCAAGTAACTCAAAACTGTTGGAGCTCTAGGCCCATCCATTTTTGGTACGATAAGAAGTGTCCTGATGAATCCCCAAATAGTCAATGGATACTTTCAACTTCTTTGCTTCTAAAATGGTGAATCTGCTATAGACAAGATTCATGTTGTAGATCAATAGCAGGTTAATGAGCAATTCATGTTGTAAATTCCTAAGTTCTCTGCTATAGGCAAGGCTCCCAAACTTTTGTAAATTAATCCGGACCAGCAACTTCAAAATGGGGTTCCATCATTGGAATGATCAACATAATTGATTTTCAGACTAGGATAACATTCCTCTGCTTAAGCATTTAAGTTTAAATATGCTACATGATCCTCTTCGTAACAGCTAAAAGATTTAGTTTAATTAAGTACCCAGGTGACGATCTACATACAAGCAATAATAATCATGAGAAAACTAAAAACTATTTTCTGGCTCGGAACCTTCGACTCATACTCTCCTCAGAATCTCTTTCAAGAGAGAAAAAAAAAAAAAGAGATGAGACGGATGCAAGCCAGAACAAACAACTAAAACAATTTTCTCATTAGACAATAAAATAGGTGAAAAGAAGAATAAAAATGATCAAATTCAGAGAAAATGGATAATAGCAACTTACCTGAGAAGATTTAGGCACAGCATTGGGTATGCAGCATCCAAATATTTCTACTTGTACTTCTTCCTCACACAAATATCCAAATATATTCTAACAACCCTAGAATTCATCATAGTTTGATTCGATTCATGAAGCTTCAATCAAAGAATTCATCATTCGTTTACAGTATCCACAGATTTATAGGTACAAAAGTGTCAACCAGTCTTTTCAGCCCTGCTGCCCAATTCATATGACAGGCCTCAAAATGAGATCTTAATTTTGAATCAGGATGACCCAGGAAAGAAGAAACACATGTCAAAAATAAACTAAAAATCCATTAATCATCACCAGTAATCTCCACAAGAACAGATTCCACCTTCAAAACAATGGAATCGGCTGGCGTCTCTCATGATTATTTTCCTATTTGTGACTTTTGAAATAAGCTTTGCAGCGAGATGGCAATCACCACAGATCCGAAGATTCTTAATAACAAGGATTGGTGCACCAACAGGCATGTTAATAAGGCCAAAGGCTATTGCCAGCTTTTCACTGTGATAATGAAGATACTCTTCCTTCTGATCATCTTCAATATCATGTAGGACAGTAGCAATATCAGGAATGTAACCTATCAATTTTATTTGAGATATTAAATCCATAATCTTCTCATGGATTTGTTTCCATTGAGGGTGGTTTTTCCCCCCTGAAACAAACACATGGGTACTGTTCCTCAGCTGCACCCAGCTAACCCCAGGTTCTTTCTTTATATCCCCACTCCTCATCATCTTCCGAATATTAACAACTCCATCCCACCTCTTCAACTTAGCATAAATATTAGACAACATGATATATGTTCCTACATCATCTGGATCCAACTGAAGGATGATCTCTGCAACTTTCTTTCCTAAACCAAAATTCCTATGCACTTGGCATGCGGTAAGCAGTGTCCTCCATGCAACCACGTCCTTCTCAATTGGGGTGGACCTTATGAAAGCTTCAGCATCATCAAGGAACCCTGCTCGACTCAATACCCCGACAATGCAAGTGTAGTGCTCCAAACCAGGCCTGATTTTCAGCTTTTCCATGAAATGATTCAAGAAGTAAAACCCATCTTCAACAAGACCTAGATGAGCACAAGCAGAAAGAACACTAACAAAAGTGACGTAATTTGGAACCTCTCCCCCTTCTAACATACAATGGAATACTTTAAGGGCTTCACCACCAAGTCCATGGCGGGAGTAACCTGATATGATCGAATTCCATGAGACAACATCCCGAACCATCATGCCAGAAAACACCTTGTATGCTTCGTCAATGCTACCACTCTTAGAATACATATTGATCAGAGCATTCTCAACAATTAAATGCTTTTTGAAACCAGATTTCAGGGCAAGAGCATTCAGTGCATCACCATGTCTCAGTGCAGGCAAACTAGCACAGCAGTTCAACATCACAGCATAAGTGAACTCATTTGGCTGCACGTCATCTACTTGCATTTCTGAGAAGAGATTCAAGGCTTCTTCAAAGTAACCACTTTGTAAGTAACTTGTCATAATAGACGTCCACAACACAATGTTCCGCACAAGTGAATGATCAAAAGCATTCCTGGCACTTGCGAGCTCACCACATTTCCCATACATGTCAACAATGGAACTCCCAATATACGCATTCCATTCCATTCCTCTCTTGAGCGTGTGGTTATGAACCTGACTACCTAATTTCAAATCTTTCAAAGCAGCCGAGAGGCCAAGAACTGTTGAACAGGTGGTATGGTCCCAGCAAACACAACCTTTCAGCATCATATTCAAAACATCCAGTGCCTCACCCAAAAACCCATGATCCAATAGCCCACAAACCATTGTATTGCAAGAGAAGCTATCTACCTGTGGCATGTTCTTAAAAGCTCTCAAAGCTCCATCTATGTCAGAACATTGACAGTACATATGAATCAGAGTGTTTCCCACGTAAGGATGGAGCGTCAATCCAGATTTGAATGCGTAAGCATGAAATTGCTGGCCCTCCTCCCAAGCTTGAATGTTGGCACAGGAAGATACGACAGTGGCGAGGACGTATTTGTTGGGACGCAAGAATTTCCTGTCGTTCATCATTGATACGAACAATGCTAGGGCATACGCAGAGAGGCCAGTTTGGACGTAGCCAGCCATGAGAGTAGCCCAAGAAACAACGCTCCTGTCAGGCATTTCATCGAACAAGGTGCGGGCGGAAGAAATTCGGCCGCATTTTGCATAGAGATTGATGAAAGAGTTAGTCTGGATAACGTCATGATGAATCTGGGAGGTTTTGATGAGGTGAGAATGGAGAGATAAGACGAAGTTGAGGTGGATTTGATGAGGAGCTGCTGCATTGCTGGTTTTGAAAAGCAGAGGGACGTATTTTTTGGTGAGACGAAAAACGCAGGGAGCAGAAGTGGAGTCATAAATTAGCAATCGCATAACCCCTTCCTTTGGGTCATCCACCGTCTGTTGGTTGGTCTAAATACATTTGCTTGGCAGTTTCTGATACCTAGAAACTTGCAAACCATCAAATATATTGTGGAGTAACTAATTAAGTTATTATTTTATACAAAAAAAAAACATTTTAAAAGGTATAAATATATCAAACTTTTCAATTTAGAACTTTTTACTTACCATAATTATTCTATTTTAAAATTATTTTTTTACATCTTCATATATAACTACCCTACTTTTCAAATATTTTTATATAATTATCATTATAGTTAACCTATTAATTTCAATTTTATTCTTTTTATTTTTCATCAGTGTCCCTGTCATATAATATCATTACCTACCATTTCAAAATTTTCTACACAAAAATTTTTCATCCAACATACTCATCAAATATATGGTTAAATTAAAAGAGTTGAATGTCATAATTCATTATTGCCCTAATTGCAGAAGAGCTTTGAATCTAAATAACCCTAATTAATTCTTCTTCTATTTTACTTCTTTTATTATTTTACACCAAGAATATTTTGAATGTTTATGAAAATATAACTAACATTTAAATAGACCGCCATTAACTTAACTAATTGTCTTTAACATAATTGATAATTTTTTAAATTAAATACAAACATAATGGGTATATTGGTTAATAATTCAATACAACATAAGCTGCGCGAGAAATCCATGCAACTCTATTTCATTTATTATTTAAAAAACTAAACTAGTACTTTGTTTAGCACTCTTCTTTATGCAAACCATTTAAATTGCTTTCACAAGAAATTTATATTTTGCAAAGAAGTAGATTTAGTTTGGGATCAACTTTACTCTTATTTTATTTTTAAAAACTCTTACTTTATCCCGTTTTAGATTAGGTTTATTATAGTTTTTCATTTACAATCTTAAATATAATTTTGACTGTTCAAAATGAAAATTATATAAATTAAAATATTTTTATTAATAAATAATAATCTAAGCATTTTAATAATATATAGGTCCACTTTGATGACAAAGTGATAAATATGATGAAGTTGAGGATGTGTAAAATGAGAGGTCTAGGATTTGAATTTGGGTAAAGCTATTTATTGTCGACACCTACAAACATGAACACCATCAAATATATTTTGTAATGACTTATTGAATTTTTATTCGATATAAAAACATTTTGAAGGTATAGATGTAAAATTTTAAATTTAACACGATAAAGGATTTTTTGAAATGTACTCACTACATTTCATCTTAATCCCAAATATAACTACTTTTTTCAAAATATAAAATGTACCCATTAAGTTTGCATCTAATTCCAAAAACACTCATTTCATTATGAACATAGATAAACGTCATTAACCAATATATAAAGTTACCAATATGTTCATCATATTTAGATTTTAATTAAAAGAGTTGAATATCATAACTCATTATTTCCCTAATTGTACAAGAGTTCTAAATCTAGAGAGCTTTCATTTTATTCTCATTGTATTTTATTTCATCTTTTATTATTTTACACTAAAAATATAACTAACATGTAAGTGAACCACCATTGACTTAATTAATGGAATGAACATTTTAAAGATTAAATACAAATGTAATAGGTACATTAGTCAATGATTCAATATAGCATACAATGTTGAGACATCGATGCAACCCTTTTTTTCATTTTATTATTGAACAAATCTAAACTAGTACTTTGATTAGCATCTTTATTTAATCAAACTATTTAAAATGACTTTCGCAAGAAATTTATATTTTGCAAAAAATTGAGCATTTTTTAAAAGTGGATATATTGCTATTAATTTTTTTAAAAATGTATAATATATAAGAATTGATTGTTAATATGGGACCTAAGATAGGGTACCTAAAAGCATCCACCTCATCGACTCTGATTTGGATAGGGTAAAGTAGGAAAAATGTACCTTCAAACTACCAATCTCATACCACAGTACTCAAAATTTAGCATTTAATGATGTTAAATACCTAAATTATTATTTATTTTAAATCTTTTATGACTATTATTTATGATTATTTGCAAGTGCATTCTTCTGTTTAGTTGCATTTCAAGCATTGAATGCATTTTTCATGACTTAATTATTATATTTTCATGATTTGATGATTATAAATTTAAAGTAGTTGGCTTTTTTTTTGTTTGATCTTATTTTAATATAATGTTGTTATTGGTAGTTAATTAAAGAATCGATTTGAAATCACATGAGTACAATAAAATAGACTAGGAATTGAACTGATTTATGGGTATAATATAGCAAGGCTTTTACAAAACAAAGTATAACTACAACAATAATAGAACTAATCTCGAGTCTCATAAAGAGTTAATGATCATATACAACTAAATTGTCACTTAACTATGTAACAACCTATTTATTTTATACATTATCCTTTCTATACATTTATTTATTGATGTTAAAAATTTACTTCGAAAACTTATATGTAGAAATATTTAACATCATTTAAGAGTATATATGAAACCCATTCAAGTTTTGAACAAATATGATTATTAAAATCACAAATACATTATTAAAATCACAAATAAATTATTAAAATCATAAATAAATCTAGAGTCATAATATTGTTGGTCGAGTATTGGCTGAGGCTAAAAGAGCATTCGCTTTAGTTTTTTTAAATTTTTATGATTTTTGACTCATATGCCGAATTTTAAAATTTTTAGATACATCTATATATATATTATCAATTTTCAAAAATCAACATCATTCATAAAATATAGGATCAATGATAATGGGAGAATATATATAGGTGCAATAATTAATTCCTTAGACCATCATGAACTAGGTATCTCATTAAGTTTAAATTAAACTAAATCCAAATAATAAAACTCATATAATACATACTTCATATCTTCACTAATTATCCTTTAAAAATTAAATCAAAATAGATCATTTTAGATCTGGATTCATCAAGTCCTAGTCTCATCTGGTATACCAACACCATGTTAGTTTCCACTCGCATACCTGTTATCTAAAAAAAATTAACAAAATACAATGAGTCCGGACAAATTTAGTAAGTAGAGCATATAAATGTACACTAGTAAAACTTGAGTAAATAATATGCACAGTAGTTGACAAAACATAGATTAAATTATCGATTTAAATCCATATGAAACCTATGCTCATGCCCAAGCATGCATCAATGCATTAAACACATGTCATTTCTTCCATCCAACAAGGTCTCAAATCCAATGGAGAGGTTTGGTATCTCGCCCCGTAATCCAACCCGTTGTATAACTTAGGTTGTCATTATTACATCCCAGTACGAGTGGCCAACCTTGCACAATATGGATAGATCGGGAAACACTTTTATCCAAACCAGATGTTTAATTGATACCCTGCTGCTCTAACCACACAGTAGCAGCCATGTTGCACCACATTATGCGAACGGCTCTTACCTCAACCATTACGTTGAGGACCACCAGTCCCATAGACTCGGTCACAATATACATTATCCAAATCACAAGAGCTAGAGAAACTAGGTCTGCAGGCCACTAGATACATACCGGTTAGACAAGTAGGTTTAAACCAATGCCACTTCGGCTATCACATCCCAATCCGCGGTTAGGATGTGCCAACGATTCATTACTAATGGTCCAACAACAATACTTTACAAATCCACAACTATAGTCACGGCTCATGAATATGCCAACATCCCAAGCAATACGTGTGAATGCCATAAATGCCTAATGTTAGCATGAATAAAGAGCCAAACTTGGTGTCATAATAAACCATCATAACGGACAATATTTATTCACTCAAAAATTATAAAACAATGACATGCAAAACATCCATGCCTTTAAGTACACATTACAATATAAAATCAAAAAATGAGAAGAGTTCTACTTACCTCGTGTAAATTTTGAGTTCATCCTTTTACTATATTTTTCTATAATACTCAAATCATCGCACTGAAAAATAACACTTCTCTTTCATTAATATTTAAACTTAAATTAACTTTTTTAATTATGATTTACAATAATATTTCATCTTAAGATATACGAATACCTTTATGTATCCTAACTTTTATAGTTTAGTCGATATGTAGTTCCTTTTATAAATTAAATAATTCCAAAATTTTTATTTATAATAAATTTCATTAATTCTAAAATATTACTTACTCCAAGTTAATAAAATCAATTTATGTCAAAGTTCACTTTACAGAATTACCAAATTACTCCTTTAGCTTTCAAGTTGTTTTCTGCATCATATTCAACCATATCTTAGAAATATTCAATTTTAATTAGTAAACATCATTCTTAGATTATTATTTACTAACTAATAATCTTTTGAGCTCTAAAACTTAATATGATCATAGGCGGGCTCTCCCTTGACGACATTAACTTTCGACAATCTATTTGTATATAATTTAGTTTCCAATATTTGTCAAATATTTAATAAAAAATTTCCACATGAATCAGCTCAATAATTACATATTTTAACTAACCATATCAATTTAGATAATTATTATTTAATTTTCAAATTTTTTTTAATTATTCCTCGATTCGTCCATATTTGTTGAAATCAGACACACTAATTTTTCTTAATTTGTATTTATAATCAAATCAAGGTTTTTAAGTCTGAAATTTCTATCATACATCACTAACTACATGAATAACTAAAAATAAATATTTCTATCACAAAATATCAATTATTTATATTTATTTACGTATTTTTATTCTGCTAGATAAGGGTATGACTTTAGAGATGGTACAAATCATGCTAATCATTATGCATAGTTATATCATCCCAAAATTAATTTTTATTTTTACTAAGTGATATTTAGAATATATTCTCTATCATATAAAATTTTTCAGCCTCAATTTCGTTGTTCAGGCTGATCTTCTAGGATTTGTAATTTACAATTTGATAAATATTTTAAGGTTAAAATTTGGTCGTTCCTTAATAATAATAGAAAGAGTCCTTGGTAAAATTTTCATACTAAAAATCATTCGTTTACTATTACTTTTATATTTTTCTTTTCCATTCCAGATTTACTACATGAGTGGTGTAAATTAAGTTATAACTAGTTACAATTGTTAATTTAACTCACTAATCATAGCCCTTATCATAGGTTTAAAACATAGATGTGAAAAGTTTCGGATTGAAGCTTATGATAATACAAACACACTAAAAAAAAACCTATCATAACCATAAATGAGTCACTTTGGTGCTCACATGCAGGTAGTCAACTCAAGTTATTCTCTAGAGCATGGTACAACTCAGTTAAATAGGTTATTATATTTTTCATGTACACAAGGTAGGTTAGATTTTAAATAAAAGACACCCTATTCGATAGAATAGGTTCCAAGGTCTAAGTAATTAAGATTTATCCAAATTACAAATATATATTTTATGACTTAAAGATGTAAAATATATCTTTTAAAGATATAGAAAGTTGCTTAATTTATCTATTAACTGATATATTTAATAGATACATTTTGAGAAATATATTATTATCATATTGATTATAGTTTTTAAAGTAACATTTATGAGACCACATTTGACTCTATGGAACTCATCTCAAGCCTTTTGTGAGAACCTCTTTGAGTCTACCTTGACCTTCTAACAGCTTTTCTATGAAATTTTTCATGGCAACGACTCATTATAATTG
The DNA here is from genome assembly GCA_035584095.1 of Annona squamosa. NCBI lineage: Eukaryota > Viridiplantae > Streptophyta > Magnoliopsida > Magnoliales > Annonaceae > Annona > Annona squamosa. The sequence goes on from JAXCLR010000092.1 coordinate 50,338,037, forward strand.
GCTACATAGAAACATCTATGCAACCCCATATCTTATTTTAAAGTATATTTTAAATCTAAGAAATTTATTATACTTATTCATCTATAACGTGGCGCTCTTGTTAACCTAGCAAAAATAAGCTCAAATGAGCCTAGGCTTATAAACCACCTGTTTTAAAATTGGAAAAAAATTATATTTTTGCAAATATGTGTACATAATAAACATTTTTTTAAAAATTTTTGTATGATAATACATGTTTCAAATATTTGAGTTTTGTTATTAATATATAGAATACATTCAAGTATGTCATTAGTATCATTTGGAAAAGTTTTTAAGCAAAATGGGGATATTTTGATATTTTACAACAAATCAAGTGTGAAATTGTAAATTTTAACAACGTGGGAGTATCTAATAAATAACAAGAAAGTGGTCCAAATTGTAAAATGAAAAATAGATTCAGCAATGCAGGCCACTTGATTAGCAATGGCCAAAGTCAACACTCTATCATTTAGAAGGTTACGCTTGGCTTACTTATAACAAAGGTAATTAAATAATTACTTAAATTTTTTTTAGCATATTTAGGTGGCCAGCTATTGGAAATTTCTATGGCTAATAGGTGGAGAGAGAGAGAGAGAGAGAGAGAGAGAGAGAGAAACCAAGAAATTCAGCCCAATCTCAACTATAGAATCCCTTCAAAAAGGTTAATAATAAGTCTATTTTTACTTAATCTTACTAGGAGATTCGGGCTATTTCATGAGATTTAACAATAATAGCTTGCTATTAAGTGAAAATCGGATTAAGTCTAATCTATGATTAAATGTATAATCCGGATGATCCAAACCATTAGATGTATGTAAAATTTAGTTTTGCATAAATAAATGATATTAGATCATGTTTGGACACCTTGATGGATAATTAAATTTGCAAATTTACAAATTTATCTCAATAATCTTTGAATTAGTGGAAAGTATAACCAGTTAATCTAAACCGTTAAAAGTTTAATTAAAAATACAATCTCATGATCTAAATCATTGGATCACGTTATTTTCTATGATCCTATTTTTAATTATTTCTTCACATCTTTCCAAATAATTACCTTATTTTTCATTAATTTCTCCATAATTATCCATATAGTTATTCTATCTATTTTAGCATCATTTTCTTTACTTCTTATCATTATTTTTATCATATCACAACACTTTTCTCATTTAAAAAAGTTTTATACAGAGGTTCTACAGCAAGCATGGATCTCATCCAGTAGGATCGGTTCTATATAGTGGATGTCGGGAATAAACTTTGGTGCATACCTCATGCTAAACAAGCATGGATTTCCACGAATACTAGTTGTCTGCATCAACTCGAGTACTCTTATGGTTAAGTCCATTTAAAAATAAAATAAAATTGAATGGCTTTAAACGAGCTAGGCACCAATAAATGAAGAACTCACCCTAGTTGACTCAATAGGTATAATTTTATTTATTTATTTATTTTTATGTAAAAGGAGGCTCACATTCGCTCGAACTCGAATCCCGAACTTCACTCATGCACATGCAGATGTCAAACCATTTCACTATACTTTAAGTGAAAATTCTGAATTATAGACCTAATCATTATTTCTTTTGATTTATTACATTACAACTCAATTCAACCTAAATACATTTTTTTTTTCAAACTTTTGCTCATGAGATAAATCCAACCATAAAACCAACGATGTATCAGAGACATTGTTACTGAAATGGGAGATAAGCTCCCCTAACCAAGGCCTCCTCCATGTGTGGCAAAGACTCTGCCAGCCATGGCAATTGTAGACTTAATTATTAGTTTAACAATCATCGTGTGACTCCAGTTGTAGACTAATTAGTCTAACGTCATTCATTACAACAAATTTTACTTAATATAACTAATTTTTTGGTTTCATATACTACATATTTAATTATATTAAATATATTTTGGTTATAATTGGTTATTTAGCTATAAATATTTTATTACCTTAAGATGACGACATTTCGTTAAATATAACTATCTTTTCATCAAACATAACTAAAAGTAACATTTAATGTAATTCTTAAAATATTTGACTGCAAAAAGTAATAAAAATGTGGATGCAATTAGTGTAGGATTTAACTATATTTGATCAAATTTAGATAAATTGTAATTTTGGCAACAAAAAGGTAGTCACATGTGTTTGTGTGTTAGTGCAACTTAGATAAGGCATTTGTGCACTGATCCATTAGACATCCTAAAATACGTTAGATAACTTCTTATTTTCCTCCCGGTAGGGTACCATTTAGGGCTGAGTAGATTCTAAGTTCTAGATATCTAAAATCCATCGGAATTAATAACATATATTCATTATATCTTTTATAGACATGTTATGAAGATATAAAATATATCTTTTATAAATCTTAGTATCAATTATTTATTGGATTAAATCTATTTATTTTAAAATGATATTATTATTATTATTATTTTTATATTGATTATAGATATTAAGTAATGTTTATAATAGACTTTTAAGATTCAAATATAATATAAAAGACATTTTAAACTGAATTGGAATTGACTAATATATAAAAAAAAAGGGTAGGGTAAGCCTTTGAATTGATCTAATCAAAAATAGAATATAGGAGTTTTTAGAAATAGGATAAAGATAAGAATTCAACCCGAAGCAGACCCATATGACCCAAGTTGCACTTTTACATGTGCATCTTAGTAAGATTTTGCTCGTGCGTTATAAAATTTCTAATATCAAAATTGCAAATAATTTTATGCTCGATAGTTGATTTATAATTAATAAATACTTGAATGAGAAGCTTTAAGAAAATCATAGAGATATATTTGTGCGCTTACAACGCAAACATCGGTCTAATGAGCGCCCATTTGCACTATTAACTCTCTCTATTTTTAATTTATTGATGGTTTATAGAAAATCCACTTCATGTATTACATTTAGCATCATTTCTATTAACAAGCAAACCCTTTTATTTGTTTAATATCACTGTATATGGGTCTTATATATAAATGTGCAAAATCAACATAATAAATTGATTTAATACTAAATATTAATTTTTAAGTAGTATTTTTAACATCTAAACAAATTTAAAATATCATTACTAAGCAGATAAATGATTCTATAAAGTATTATTGCATTTTAATATATATGAGAATGGATCTAAGCATTTTTCTTAATTTAACATAAATATACTTATTTTTTAGTAAATATGTCCTGTATGCATATTAGATTTGGTTGAGACTTGGTTCCTTTAGATTTGAGTGAAACTTGGTTCCTTTGCTAAATAAGTAATGTTAGAAACAATGAATGGATTGAATTTTATATCAATTGTCAACATCTATAAAAAAGATGGAGTTACGTGAAATCACTTCTATGGAACCTAGTTACATAGGGTGCCCATTTAGTTAATTCATTGTATCCATTTCTTTGTTATTGTTTATCTAATAGATGGTTGATCTAGTTACCCTGGGTAATATAAGCTTATGTTAGCCTTGACTGATACACATAATTTTGTAATTTTTATTTTCCATGGAAATGTTTGAATTTATATATTGGATTTTACAAATTTTAAGTATATGTAAATATTTTTTATTTTCAATAATCAACATTTTTGAAGTGAAAATGACTTAAATACCCCACAAATTAAATGTTGATTTTTGAAAATAAAAGATACATATACTCAAAAATTGTAAAGTTTAGTATATGTGAAACAGTTGAAAAAATGATTTCACAAAAGACAGAATTAAAAAAAAAAAAAAAGGTATATTAGCCTAGCATGAGCTTATATTAGGTCAAGCTAACACTATCGTAATCCCTATTTAATAACATTACTAAAAATTATTGAACGAGCTGTAAGTGAACGGCGCCTATGTATAATAGGTGCTAGTCATAGATGATTAGTAGAATATGATGACAAGAACATACATATGATTCCTGTGAGAACTGTTGTGAGTAAGAAAACCATAATGGTGGAAATATTTAAATATTTTTAATAAACGAGATGAAACACTAGTAGTGTTGCGCATAATTGCAGTTGATGCCAAAGCCAAACCATGTGGATAATAGTAGAATCGTGTGGAAACAGTTGCAAAATCCCCAATAAATAAAAACGGCATCCATTGGCAGGTTGAAATTTCGGAGCCATATCAATTGCAGTAGATTTCAACAGTAGTATTTCTTGTTCTCTTCCTCGTCTCTTCTCCTTTTTCTTGCTCTTTTTGCTGCTTCCTATGTACGTGAAGCCAAAGGAAAAGGAAGGGGGAAAAGCTTTTGGGGAAAAAAAAAAAAAAAGGAAAGAATGATGTGTCACTTGTACTGAAATGTGTCTTTATTAATCCTTCACGTTGAGGTTGGTGGGGTGGGTTACATGGAAGAAATTAAGGAACGACGAGGGAGTTGAGGTTGGTGGGGTGGGTTACATAGGAAGAAATTAAGGAACGATGAGGGAGTTGAGGTTGCTTTATTGCTGATGGTTTCTGCCCCTCACCAGGAGCAAGTAACACTAGTAAACCTGGTTTTGCTCCTAGCAGAGCCAGCATACACCTGGTTTTCTAACAGTCGGCTCTCCTTTCAATTTTAATTTCCTCTGCCTCTCATGAAAACTAATTTCCTTTTAATTCATTGCTAGCCCTTTAATTTCCTTGCGGGGCCCTTTCCCTTGATGGACCGATGATCTCAAGTAGCTCCAACTCCAAGAAAATCAATGAATGGTGGTGAGATATTTGGAGCGCCAAAATGACTTTCTGCTAATATTGATGATTCGCTGGCTGAAACATGGGATGTGGATGTTGTGGAGTCAGAGGACAAGTAAGATGGAAGGAACTCTGACTGTGGCAACATTGGCATCATCAACGCCGAAGGATGTTGGTGGTAGTAACCTGCAGCACCGTGGGAATAGTTTGCTGCCCCATCCCAAGGCCTGCTGCTGAAAAAGCTTGCCTCGTCACATTTCTGGGAACCTGCAACACAACCAGACAGACAAGACAAGAGGACCAATTAAAACCATTTTTCTTTCCTTTAAACGTTATATTCATCTTTCGTATAATAAGAGTCTAAAAAACAAAACCACCTTCAATCAAAAAAAAAAAAAACAAAAACAAAAACAAAAACAAAATAAAACCACCAGGTCGCGACCGTGGTTGTAACTCGATGCCCAGCCATCCACTGGCAGGAATTGGAAAGGAAGGTGGGGCATCTGTTCCCATTTATTATCGAGAAGCTATGTTTTTCAACTTCTTAGGTACTCAATGTACCCGGTTCTATTTTACTTCTTTTTTTTTTTTTTTTCAGAAATGTTAGTATTAGTATATTTAACATGTGTATATTTTTGGAAGTTTTTAGATATTTTTTTAGAATTTTTAAAAAATCAGCTACCGACTTTTAAAAATCTTCAAGAATAGTAAAAATTAATACACATATTAAATAAACTTATATTAACAGTTGTGTAAAAGAAAATTTTAAAAATAGTTGTATGTCGGGTGCATTGAGGCTTAATGTGCCCGAGCGCATATGACCATGAGCTATGGAGCTGTATTTCTAGGTTTTTTAATAGGGAAGTGATTGCCTCGTTCAATTTGTAAGAATGTGGGACTTCGTTGTAATAAATATTTAGATAAATGTAAATATATACCAGTAAAAAAAAAAGAGTCTTAAAAACAAAACTTCCGTCTAATTAGTTATGAAACAGCGCACAACTTAACTAGCGCAATCATTTGATTTTGGTTTCAAGTGTGGACAGAGGCAAATGACTCTGTGTAATTTGATATAGAGTACGTTTGGCAATGGTTAAAAGTTGTCACATTAAAACTTTTCAATTTAAAACTTTTCACTTTTCACGTCTATCATATTTTTTAATTATTTTTTCATATTTTTTTATACAACTACTCTACTTTTCAATCATTTCTACACAACTACCCACACAACTAACCTATTTTTTAAAATTTTATCATTTTTGCTACTCATCATTACTTCTATTATATCACATCATTTGACAACTTTTATTCCTCAAAACTTTTCATCAAAAGTTTTACTCCTTCCCAAACACAATCTAAAATGGTTTGTCATCAGAATCCATTGAGACGGGTAGAGGTGGTAATTGTATGGATTGCACATTGGCTACCAGTCAATCGACGACCGAAAATTTATTATCTATGTACAATCTACTGTAGAAATACTAATGGACGGAGGATGGCGACTATATATTGTACGGTTGCGTTAGCCAGAGTTTCTCCCGATCAATTAAGGTGCCAGTATGAGAATAGTAGATTTTGATGGGATTTTAAGATGATGTAGGGGTGGAAAAGAAAATATTTTGAAGCTGATCTAAATAATATAAAATGATGATGAAGAAGTTAGAATAAATAAGGTAGTATGAGAATGTAGATTTTGATGGGATTTTAAGATGATGTAGAGGTGGAGAAGAAAATATTTTGAAGCTTGTCTAAATAATATAAAATAACGATGATGAAGTTAGAATAAAAAAAAATAGTTGGAAGGAAAAAATTATTAAAGTATAAGAGTAAAGTTGAAAAAATAGAGTTGTTAAATAATTAAATTATTTATGAAATATTATGTAGAAGAGAAAAAAACCATAATTTTCCATTAAAAAAAAAAAAACACGGTCATCGATTATCAAATATGCCCTAATTTAGACGGGAGGGAGGGGAACATGCATGGAAGCGTCAAGTGAGCATCCAACCCCTCAATTCCAAAGCCATAACCATTTCTGTACTCACGTCTGAAATGCATTTTGCATGCTTTTACATCATCATCTCATCATCATCTACTTTTCCTTTCCTTTTAGATTTTTTATTTTACTCTTTCCCTTTACTACTACCTGACAAATTCTAATTTAACAAAAGCTTAAACAAATGATCAGATGAAATATTGATTGGACTGAGACTGACACATGAATTAAAATTTAAAAGGAGAAATTAATGGTTAAATCAAATATATATATTTTTTAAAAAAAATTCTGTTCCAGATTAGGTGGAAAAAGTGTCCGCACTGTAGTCTAATTAAGACAACCAACCAAATGTGTTGGAACTCATTAAGATTCATTGAGTATAACATATTAATTTCCTTCTCTCTCGTTTTCCTTGTACACCAAAGCAGAAATATGACCGCGACATACTGTAAGCGTCCACATCTGATGAGTGCAACCGCTGCTAGGTATTCGCATGTGAATGCTGCGGCTGCGTGAATGAGGCTGAGCTCTGTCTCGGACTCTTATCCCTTGTCTCTATCGGCAGATATAATCGAGTGCGCCGTGACATGTTTTCTTTTTGGCTTCGCTTCCTTAGATTTAGGGTGTGTTTGGCAACAATAAAAAGTTGTCAATTTAAAACTTTTCAATCTAAAACTTTTCACTCTCCACAAC
>JAXCLR010000092.1:50357792-50378082 GCA_035584095.1 Annona squamosa
CGCGATTCGAACCTCCCTGCTGCCAGCGCACATTTTTGTGCCACCGACAGCCACCAACCGAGCTAGCCTCGGTTGGTCGCATGGGCCTAATTAAATGGCCTAAGAAATTTATCCCACACGGCTTTCCCTTCTTTGTGAAAAATTAAAATAATAATACAATAAAACACAAACGACAAACAAGGACAATGAGGCCAAAATAAGTTTAGTTTGGGGCGGCCTAATATACTTATTTTTTGAAAGCTATTATTAAAATTTTTCGTCTGATTACTTTTTCAAGTGTATGTAATTTGTATATTAAGTTTTAAAATTTTGATTATTTACGCTTTTTTTTAAAAAAATTACCTTTTGGAGTGGTATTTAAGTCATGTTTACCCCAAAATGGTGATTTTTGAAAAATAGAAAATGTGTACAAATATTCAAAAATTATAAAATTTGTTATGTAAATTAAATACACCTGAAAAATAATTACACAAAAATTGTAAAGGCTAAAAGAAAAGCATATTAGGTCAAGCCTAAAATTAGTTGATTTTAGGTCCATCTGAAAAGATCACTACCCTGCAAACAATCAAACATAATATTTACATCAAGAATCTCTTCACATGAAGGGAAAATACCAAGTGCTAGAACATAACCAGATAGAAGTGCAACTTGAGTAGGGTATCCGTGGATCAACCCATTAGATATCCTAAAATAGGTAAGGTAGGTTTCTATTTTTAGACTCATAAAGTAGGACAAGTTCCTAGTAAAAAAGTACTCATTTCAACTAAAGTAATGTAGGTTCCCACGTTTCGGGTATCCAAAATTGATCCAAATCACTAATATATGCTTAATACATATTTTATAAAATATTTTTATAGTAAAAGACATAAATATATTTTTTTAACAGGAATAATTTTATGAAATCTTTTTTCTATATAATCCTTTCTTTTTTTAATATATTGATGGTTGATGAAAAATCTACTTTATCTATTGTATTTAGCATCATTCACGTTATCTTGGAAATATTTCGTTTGTCTACCATCACCGTGCATAGGCCCCATCTATAAATATATATAATTAATATAATAAAATAATTTAATATTAAATACGAATTTTAAAGTTGTGTTCTTAACATCTTAACTGTTTAAAATATCATTTCTATGTGGATAAATAATTCTATAAAATATTAGTATATTTTAATACATTCGTGAATAAATCTAAGCATTATCCCAATTTACGCATTAATATGCATATTTTTAAGCAAATATGGCCTATGCACATATTTAATTTGGATGAAACTTAGTCTTCAAAATAAACAAATGATAGTAAATATAATAGATTTTTCATGAATAATAAAAACTTAAATTTTGAAGGGGTTACATAAAACCACTTCTATGTAACCTGATTATATAGAAGTGGATCCGTTCTTTCAATACATAAAAATGGTTTAATTTATCTATTATTTAATAAATTTTAATAAACATATTTCAAAAATTATATTATTATCATCTTGATTATAAGTTTTTAAGTAAAACTTCTAATCAATTATAGTTTTCAAATATAATATAGAGACTATTTTAAAGAAAAAATTTGAAATTGAAATCCAAAACCGACCTGAACTTAAAAAACTATATAGGGTAAACTTAGAACCAAACCTACCTAAAATAAGGTAAGGTAAAAGTTTTTAATAATAAGATAAGAATATGGTTGAACTCAAAACGGACATACCGAACCCAAATTGTACCCCTCATAGCCAAACTTTCACTACATAAATGGTATTTTGAAATTTTCTTATGCAAATAATATAAGAAAAAACCCCAACTGAAGGATGAAATACTTAATGCTTGTCGAATAGATTTTTTCCTTGAAAACCACTTCAATCGTCTGGAAGCTTCATACGCTAAACACTAAAGAATTAATTTTTTAAGTTACACTTCATAACTATAACACTTAAACCCAGAAAAAGATCCTAGACTCATAAGTTATGGGTCTTACAATGTAATATTGTCTATTTTGGCTAGAAGCTCAGCTAAACAGTTTGAAAAATGTGCCACATCATATTTCAAGCTTAGACTCGCTTATAAACTTTTAACAATTCTATCCTCTTCTCGATGTGAGATTCAGTTCTGAGCTATTATAAGAACTTTCTTACTTCGTAAAGTTAAAGAATTTGCTTGTGGTAGTACTAATATTATTGAACCCATGTAACGGGCATAAAAAGCTTAATTTTTTATTTTATAGGAAATCAGAATAAGCTAGTATATGGATAGAAGTTATTCTTATCATATGAGCACCAACAAGAAACTGTTCAAAAATTTTTTAAAAAAAAAATCAAGGCAAGGTTACTTTTAGTGAAAACAAAAAGAAATAATAAGAAAAAGTAAAACGGTAAGTCACTAAGATATGAATATAAATGATTTTTCTATTTTGAGGTTTGAAACATAATCTTTTTTAGCATGAATCAGATTTGTAATAAATGATTTGAAATTGTATTCAAGACGACATAAGCATTTAGGACATGCAAACATGCATACCATAAAGAAATTGCAAAAACTCAATCTTTTTAAAGGACTACCAAATTTTAAACTTAGAACAAGTATATGATTCATGCAAATTCGAAAAACAAAATATAATTTTCGCATATGGGTCTATTCAAACAAATGAGAACTAAAAGTTTATTAGGAAAATAGCATGCATATGTCATAATTAATGATTATTCAAGATATACTTAGGTACTATTTCTTGAGTACTTCAAGATATTTCAAAATTTTTATCACAAAATTCAAAATAAAAGGCAATCTTCCAATTGTGTTATTCGACGTGACCATAGCAAGGAATTTAAAAATTATAATTTTTCTAAATTTTTTGACAATTTTGAAATATCTCACAGGTTTTCTACTTTCAGAACTCTACAACAAACTGAAGTGCTTGAAAGAAAAAATCATACTTTAATTGAAATAGCACAGACCATGTTGATTAATGCAAAATTATTTCATTGAATTGGGTTGAGGTTACTTTGTCATAAATCATATACGTATTCATGTAATTTTGAAAAATACACAATATAAATTATGGAAAGGACAAACTCCAAACACCACATATTTTCATTCTATTAGTTACAAATACCTTATTCTGAATGATGGGAAAGATATTTAGAAAATTTTGATATTAAAAGTGACAAAGCCATCTTTCTTAGATACTTATCATTTAGCAAATCATTTCACATTTACAACAAAAAACATGCATAGTTGAAGAATCAGTTTATGTTAATTTTGATGAAGTTAACAATCTATTGAGAAAGATTGAAATTGCAAAGGAAGATAAAAGTGGAGTCATTGATTTTCCTTCACAACAAGATCAAGTTGATCAAGAATAACCAAAGGATAATGAAGAACAAGCAAATGATGATTCAAAAAATTCATCACTATCAAAAGACACGTAAAAAGAGTTTAAAGAAGATGGTACAAAAAAAATTTCACATGTTTTAAGGAGTCATAGAATTCAAATAAATCATCCTATGGATCAGATAATTATAGACTTATATGATAAAATCAATGCAAATGTCCTTTGCCACTGTAACTTTATAGCTCACATTGAACAAAATAATGTGACTAATACAGTTAATGTCGAAAGTTGAATGATTGCATTGTAAGATGAATTGAAAAAGTTCAAAAGAAATGATATATGGACTTTAGTAACTAAACTAGAGAATTAACATATAATCAGTACTAAATGAAATTTTAAAAATAAACTAAATAAATTAGAAAGAAATATAATTAGTACTAAATGGATTTTTAAAAATAAATTAAATATATCAAGCATCATTGTCAAAAATAAAGCACATCTAGTTGTACAAAGATACTCTCAAAAAGATAGTATTAACTTTGATAATACACTTGCACTATAGCTAGACTAAAAGCAATTAGAATGTTGCTGGCTTTTGTATCTTAGTATAATTTTAAACTATATCAGATGAATGTAAAAGTACATCTTGAAAGTATATATTAATAAATGAGTTTATGTCTAACAATGTTACGGATCAAGGATCTAAATTTTTTTTTATCATATATATAAACTGTACAAAACACTTTATGGATCAAGACGAGCTCTCAAGGCTTGATATGAGAGATTAAGCAATTATTTGATAGCAAAAAAAATTTTGAAAGGGATAAAGTTGACACAACCTTATTCACTATGCATATTCGTCATGACATTTTCATTGTTAAGATTTATGTCATAATTTTAAGATCCTTCTAAGAATGCTTAATTTTCTTGCAATAGCTGTCAACAATATTTTTTCTAAAATTTATTTTCTTTTATAATTTACTTTTATCAAAATCTTTACCTTCCAAGCTTCCTTGATCTTCAACTACTAAGGCCTATCCATGAGAAACGTTTTCTTTTAATTTTTCGTACAATAAACAACTTGTGAGTTCGCCCATAGGAACTTTTTCATCCGGGGCCAAATTATTGAAAGATATAAAACGGCATTTCCAACTATCAGGAACAAAGCCAAGTAAAAATTTTTGTTAGTTTATCATCAAATTTCATTCATAGTTGATAGTTAATAGTTGATTTATAATATTTTGCTTCTTGTTTAAATGTTTAGCAATTTTACTTCATAGAAAAACGTTTAGCAATTAGTTGATTCTCATGATATTTTAAATTTATAAGCTTCAAATTAAGAAAATTTTATTCAAAGCATTTTTTATCTCATATAAATTCTAAAATTGTCTTCGTTATCTTTTAAATTGCAATTTCCTAGATATCTTGTGTAGGTTTCAATGATGCGCGATCTCCGGCCAAATCAAAAAAAAGATGACATACTAGAGATCTTATCCAACCAAGTAAGAAGCCAAAATTTTCAATTTCTACACGATTCAGAACTGCGAACCTAAAGAACAAAAGAATTTAATGAATAGACATTCGAACATAGAGGAAGAATTTAAACAGCTCTTTTTTTTTTAATACAAAAGGATGAAAGGATTCCAAACCAATTTCATTGAATTGGGCTGAGGTTGTGAACACATCTTACTTTGTCGTAAATCTTATACATATTCATGCAATTCGAAAAATACACAATATAAAATATGGAAAGCACAAACTCCAAACATCACATATTTTCATTCTAGTAGTTAAAAGTACCTTATTTTGAATGATGGGAAAGATATTTAGAAAATTTTGATATTAAAAGTGACGAAGCCATCTTTCTTGGATACTTATCATTTAGCAAATTATTTCACATTTACGACAAAAAATATGTATGGTTGAAGAGTCAGTTCATGTTAATTTTGATGAAGTTAACAAGAGACTGAGAAAGATTGAAATTGTAAAGGAAGATAAAAGTGGAGTCATTGATTTTCCTTCACAACAAGATCAAGTTGATCAAGAACAACCAAAGGATAATGAAGAACAAGCAAATGATGATTCAAAAAATTCATCACTGTCAAAAGACACGTAAAAAGAGTTTAAAGCAGATGGTAAAAAAAAAATTTCACATGTTTTAAGGAGTCATCAAATTCAAATAAATCAACCTAGGGATCAGATAATTATAGACTTATATGATAAAATCAATGCAAATGTCCTTTGCCATTGTAACTTTATAGCTCACACGGAACAAAATAATGTGACTAATATAGTTAATGTCGAAAGTTGAATGATTGCAATGTAAGATGAATTGAATAAGTGCAAAAGAAATGATATATGGACTTCAGTAACTAAACTAGAGAATTAACATATAATTAGTACTAAATGAAAATTTTAAAATAAACTAAATAAATTAGAAACGAAATATGATTAGTACTAAATGGATTTTTAAAAATAAATTAAACAAATTAAGCATCATTGTCAAAAATAAAGCACATCTAGTTGTATAAGGATACTCTCAAAAAGATAGTATTAACTTTGATAATACAATCGCACTATGGGTAGACTTAAAGCAATTAGAATGTTGCTGGCTTTTGCATCTTACTAGAATTTTAAACTATATCAGATGAATGTAAAATGTACATCTTGAAAGTATATATTAATAAATGAGTTTATGTCAAACATCATTAAGGATCAAGGATCTAAATTTTTTTTATCATATATATAAACTGTACAAAACACTTTATGGCTCAAGACAAGCTCTTAGGGCTTGATATGAGAGATTAAGCAATTATTTGATAGCAAAAAAATTTGAAAGGGATAAAGTTGACACAACCTTATTCACCATGCATATTTGTCGTGACATTTTGATCATTCAGATTTATGTCATAATTTTAAGATCTTTCTAAGAATGCTTAATTTTCTTGCAATAGTTGTCAACAATATTTTTTCTAAAATTTATTTTCTTTTATAATTTACTTTTATCAAAATCTTTACCTTCCAAGCTTCCCTGATCTTCAACTACTAAGGCCTATCCATTGGAAACGTTTTCTTTTAATTTTTCATACAATAAACAACCTGTGAGTTCGCCCATGGGAACTTTTTCACCCGGGGCCAAATTATTGAAAGATATAACAAGGCATTTCCAACTATCAGGAACAAAGCCGAGTAAAAAATGTTGTTAGTTTATCATCAAATTTCATTCATAGTTGATAGGTGATTTATAGTATTTTGCGTCTTGTTTAAATGTTTAGCAATTTTACTTCATAAAAAACGTTTAGTAATTAGTTTTTTCTCATCATATTTTAAATTTATAAGCTTCAAATTAAGAAATTTTTATTCGAAGCATTTTTTAACTGATATAAATTCTAAAATTGTCTCTGTTATCTTTTAAATTGCAATTTCCTAGATATCTTGTGTAGGTTTCAATGATGCGCGATCTCCGGCCAAATCAAAAAAAAGATGACATACTAGAGATCTTATCCAACCAAGTAAGAAGCCAAAATTTTCAATTTCTACACGATTTAGAACTGAGAACCTAAAGAACAAAAGAATTTAAAGAATAGACATTCGGACGTAGAGGAAAATTTAAATAGCAATTTTTTTTATACAAAAGGATGAAAGGATTCCAAACCAATCTCAACAGAATCTGATTCAATGTTAAAATTCTAGTGGCTCAAAAATGGATGGCAAATTGATATTTTTAAAAAAAATACAACACCAAAATAAAAGAAACCTTAAAAGAGGGGAATTTAAGAAAATTTATTCAATTGTTGGGTTGTAAAACTAAGATCCTTAGACATTTTTAAAAAGTAATGACTTGCGGTTAAAGTTACTATAAAAAATCTTGTATCTCCAAAAAATTACAGTACAAAAACTTGAAATATTTATTAAAATATTTGTAAAAATATTCTAACAATATGATTTCTAAACCACAAAATGGAATAAAACTGCATATTTCCTTTTGCATAGATATGAATTCTAATAAAATTTTTGAAATTTAATAACGTATCTTCAACAACTACAGCCTAATTAGAATTTGTAAACAAAAACTTTTGGTTATTAACAGTTCATTTTGTGATGAGGAGAAAAATGAAAAATTAGAAGAAAATTTTGTGATGCGGTAGAAATAATAATTAGGAGTAAAGAAAATAAGAATAAAATAAATTGGGCAATTGTATAAAAAAAGTATGTAATGAGGATTAAAAATAAATTATTTTCATAAAACTCTTTTATATAATTATCCTACTTTTTAATCATTTCTATAACTTTTTCATTTTTTTTAATCCTGTTACCAAAGACACTCGTACATAATAGTTGAAAGGCGAAAAAAAAAAAAAAAAAAAAAGTAGGATGGTCATTGTTAGGTTGTTAGGGTCCATTTGGTGCCAAAAATTAAATGTTCTCCAAGCGACTCTCGGGCACCTTTCCAACTTACTGGTCCATGTCAGCCATAGCTGTCGATCCGACGTGTTCGGCACAAATGGTCACCACAGAGGATGACAAAAAAGCCATGAAGTTAGTTAGAGTGTCACCGCACAAAGAATACAGATATAGCATTGTCTTGATCTGGATACATAGGGTTGATGACAGCATATTAATTAATTAAGCTGTGGATATATTTGTGAGATATTAGTATGATATTTGCTAACGTTCGAAGCTTGGAAGAAGCAAGCAATGAGATCGAGTGGTATATCTACAATATTATCAACAATAGAATTATTCGTCTTTTTGTTATGAGAGGTTTTGAGGCAAGGCAAAAGGGTAAAAGGCCAGATAGCAGTACATGCAAGAGGAGAGGGTTTGGGGGGAGAGTGGGAAGGGAAGGGTGAAAGGGAAGCATCCAGCGAAAAATCCAATGGCTGGCAGCCCATTTTTCTAGACAAAGGACAAGACCCCATTTCAGTCCCCAACTTTTCAGACCACCCCAACAAGGGCAAAGGCAGAAAAATCGTGTGTTGACAGGCAAATATTGCACTGGAGAATATCTTTCTTTCATCATGCAATCTCCACCTCTGTCCAAATCAAGCAATTTTGTTCGCTTCTTTCTGCCCTTTCTGTCTCACGTACATTGCCATTCGCCTAACTCTCATCGCATCATTCATTCATGTATACGTGGGGCCATCTTCTCTGGTTGGTGGTGGTTGCAAGCCGCCCATGTCTATAATATTTATTTGTATTTGCTTTTTTGATGGGTAGATTCAAACGCCTCCCTTTCTCTAGCCACACTACCATAAGGTGCTGTCAGCATCTCATCAATGCTAATGACCTCCGAAATAACAGAGCCATAAATAAGTGTGGAGGGTGGGGTGACCGCCGCTTGGCTTCTACCCATATTCTACACACATGCAATGCAACTTAAAGGAATTTTCTAGTGGCTTCTACTAGAAAAGTAGTAGAAAAGTAGTGATCAAAATGGATATATATGTGTGTGCGCACTCATGATGATCCAAACCCACCA
Source organism: Annona squamosa (assembly GCA_035584095.1). Classification (NCBI taxonomy): domain Eukaryota; kingdom Viridiplantae; phylum Streptophyta; class Magnoliopsida; order Magnoliales; family Annonaceae; genus Annona; species Annona squamosa. Next base: position 50,366,599 of record JAXCLR010000092.1, read on the forward strand.
TTTTTTCTCCTTCCCGAAACCACGTGAAGGCTTGAGGTTGTTGCACCAAATATCATGAAATCCTTTCACAAATCAGGCACAGTGTGGTCCAAAGGTCGGTGGTATTTCACGATACGTCTGGTGTAATCAAGTGCACCTCGCATCACATTCTGTGATTAATTAATTACTCTGGGCAATTCTAAAAATCTAAGTGGGAGTATGAAATTTTTTTGAAAAGTTAGAGAATCCTAAGGATAGAAGTAGTGATTAGGATCAAATTAAAGTTGATATATATATATACAGTTTAATTGTATAGAATGTTGTGCAAATGATGGAAATGCAGAGTTAATAATCTTAAAAAGTAATGTAAATTTTAAAAAACTTTATTTTCAGCAACGAAAATAGATAAAAATATTGTCAACAATATTGTGTTCCATATATTTCTCCTTTAGCAATGAAATGGTTGCAATTTTGGGTGAAAATAAAATAAACAAAAGAAAATCTATAAGAAAATGGAAAACTTCGTTCTCTAAAGTGAAATGCAACAGTCTAGCCATGCTTGCAAGTTTTGTTGCTAAAAAAATTTTCTATTGTAGTGAAATGCAAAAGTCTAGTTTGCCTGCAAATTAATAACATTAACTAGTTAATTAAGATTAATCCTTGCTTAATTAGTAGATCGTCCCTCAACGCCAGCATCCCCAGGCCATACGTACGGACGACCATGGAATCGTTTTATGATTAGAGTTTGGCAGAGCCCATTAATTGGTGAGATAATTAAGATATATATATATATATATATATATATATATCGAATATAGCAAGGTAGTGATGAAACTTCAAGTTATGTAACTTAATAAAATTAGAGATGATTATCTATATTTATCCTATGTAGACTAATGTTTTTGTAGAATTTTACAGTATTCTTAAACTTTAGTATATGGATCCAAGTAGTTCTTTAAATTTACTAATGTTTTTATATATTTTTAGATGATGTTGTCAACATATAATTCCAATCAATATGATTTTTGATATTTAAGTAAAATAAAGAGTGTCAAATATGATTAATGGAAAATCATCAAATGAGTCCAAACTATACAGGAATGCATCCAAATATATAGAAGTTCGCCTTGTATATCTTTGTGTTTAAAAATAAAAAATTTAAACATATCCAAAAATGTTAAAACTTAGTTATAGATTAAACGGGCTTGTTTTTATGTAAATGAGTTACACAAAAGCAGTTTTATGTAACTTTTCAAATTTTAAAATTTTGATGTTTGATGAAAAATTAAATTTATTAATTATATTTAACATCATTTTTTTAGCTAAGAAACTAAGTTTTATCTGAACCTAATATTTACATGGGTTACAACTGCTTAAAAATAAGTACATTTATATATAAATTGGAAAAAATACTTAGTTTCATTTATATGGATATTAGAATATAATAATAGCCAAAGAATTATTTATCTACATAGTACTAATATTTTAGATATTTTTGACATTGAAAATATTGCTTAAAAATTCATAATTAGTATTTATAATTTTATTATAATGATTTTATACTTTAAAGATGGGCTCATATAAGTTGATTCTAGATAAGTAAAAGAGCTTTCATGATAATATAAATGATGTTAAATATAAGAACGAAATAAATTTTCTATAAATCATCAAAATATTAGAAATTGAGGGCATTGCATAAAAGAAAGGTTTCATAGAAGTATTATTATAGATTAAATACATTTAAATTAATATTTTTATCAAAAATAAACATACACAAATATCATTTTTAGCTCCAACCAACAAATGATTCTATCGATTATATCTCATATAAGAATTACATGTGGGCCCCTATAAAATTGAAAAAAATCTTTCAAAAATGAAAAAATAGCTGAAAATGTATATATTGAATCATTACTCAAATTTTTTATGAGAAAATTCATTACCCTATTTTAAAGTATATAATCATGCGTAAAATAGCAAAATAAGTTAGACCATGATTACAAAAGCATTGGAATGTTATAGTAATATCATTTATTTACACAGGAAGAGTGTTCAAGAAGCTACGTATGTCGAATTCGAAATTTCAAAATTATTATAGCAATTGGAAGATCTATTATGCTGATTTGACTCATTAAAAAAATATTTTGTACAAATCTTCGATTTAGACGAAATTTCAATTCTTGACCAAAAATAATATTTTTTTTATGGAAAGGGTCGTTCCTATCCTATCTCCCTATCAGTTAGATAGGAAGATGGGATAGGAGGGCCCGCAGATTGCATTTCCAAAAAATTGTCTGTACAGACGTATTCAACAATGATTTGCGGTGGATTCCCCCACCAATCGTAATTTTTCAAAAAATTGACAGAAATAAAATCAGCTAAAGCACGTGCAACTCTATTTCCTTGTCTCAAAACATGACAGATGGATAGATGAGGACAAGCATCCAAGATAGCTTTTGTTTCCGACACCAGAAATCCCACTGGCGATAAGACTGGGGAGTCCGACGTGAGGTAGTGGAACAGCAAAAGAGAGTCCGTTTCAATCTGTACACGGGTGAGGCCAGCCTGGAGAGCCCATTTTGACTCCCCAAAGGACCACAAACGCCTCCATTAGTAACGGCTCCATCACTCCTCGTCGCCTCCATCCCCTTGCAGCAATGAAATGACCGCCAGAGTCCTTGATTACCGCTGCGAAGCCCGTAAAGCTCCATCCATTGTGTTTCCTCGCATCCACATTTATCTTGATCGTGCCCGTCAGTGGCGTAGTCCAGCGAGGAACAAGAGTTTGTTCAGTTACCCCCCCCCCCAGCGAAAAGGGGTTTGGCCCTTCTATGTTGCTCCAAAAAATCCATGCACCAATCGGGAATCCCTACCAGCTCCGGATTGTGCCCATCCTCCCTCAGCCTGTTCTGGAAGAACCATAACCGCCAACAGCATAGGATAAAGAAAGTCATGTCCTTAAGTCTGCAGTGTTGGGTTAGAGAACCCAGAATGTCCTGAATAGTTTCTCCCCGTGGGGCCCGCCATGAGATCTATGCCACATGCGCCTCGTGCAAGTGCAGCCTAAGAACAGGTGATTGGCATCCTCATCTTGGGTCCTGCAAAATAGGCAAAGTGGGTCCACAACAATACCCCTCCGTTGAAGGTTCAGCATCGTCGGAAGGGCATTTTTAAATAACCTCCACCCAAAGATAAGTACCTTACTTGGGAGCTTCGTCCTCCACAATGCTTGAAAGATATGGACATTGGAAGAAGTGTCGGGCCTGGATTTGAGGAATCTGTAGGCAGATTTGACAGTAAAAAAACCACTCAGTTTGTGTTTCCAGAATAGAGCGTCCTCCTCAAGAGATTGAGGGGGTGGGATTAGGTTAACCCGTTGCCATCCGAGTTCGCCTGCAACCGCCTTGACAAGGTCTTCTTTCCATAGGCAGGTATCCTCATGGATAAAGTGGCTCACTCTCACATCGTCACTTACCAATTCCGGAAGAGGCCCCGCCTTAGCCACCAGCTCGTCGGACCACATGTCCTTGAAGAAACAGACCCTACTTCCATTGCCGATTCGCCATCTGCACTCCAATTGGATAGCATCCCTAGCTTTCAAAATACTCCTCCATGTGAAGGAGTCGAAAACTCTGGCTTGGCACTTCCAAATGTCTTCATTAGGGAAATAGCGTGCTTTGAGGATCTTGTAGCAGAGGGAACTGGGGTTTGTCGACAGCCTCCACACCTGTTTAGCAATGAGCGCCATATTGAAACAGCAAAAATCTCTGAAACCCAATCCGCTCGATAGCTTTGACTGGCACATATTTGTCCATGCTACCCAGCTCATTTTGCATTTGTGGTCCTTTTCGCCCCACCAGAACCTGCTTAACAAGGCATTAAGATCATTGCAAAAAGACCTAGGCAGGAGAAAAATACTCATCGTGTACACAGGAATGGCTTGGGTAACTGCCTTAATTAGGACCTCCTTTCCGCCCCAGGAGAGGAGTCTTCCCTTCCACCCTTGCACTTTTCGCCAGACTCGTTCTTTAAGGTTCGTGCAAAGCTCTCGTTTGGATCTTCCGAGCCACGCCGGAAGCCCGAGGTAGTGGTGGATGTGGTTGCCTTGAGAACCCAGCAAGGAAGTTAGCTCATGCCTTGTGGCATCATCCGTGTTGGAGCTGAAGAGCACCGCCGTTTTGTCAACGTTGATCGTCATGAATGCTCCCTTGAAACACCGCCTTAGAAATGAGTGCCGAAAGACCCTCCGCACACAGCAGGAAAAGATAAGGAGAAAGTGGATACCCTTGCCTTAGACCCCTCGTGGAAGGGAAATATCTTGATTTGAAGCCGTTAATGTTGACCCTATACTGCACAGTGGATAGGCAACTCATGATCCAATCGATCCAAATTGGGCTAAAATTCATCACCTGCATCATCTGTTTCAAGAAGGTCCACTCCACTCTGTCATACGCCTTGGACATGTCGAGTTTGATCGCAATGTCCCTCCTTCTCCCACCCTTACGCCTCCTGAGAGAATGTATGGCTTCGTAGGCCATGAGCATGTTGTCAGTGATCAACCGATCGGGTACAAACGCGCTTTGCTGTTCCCCAATGATATTCATTAGCATGACTTTCAATCTGTTTGCCAACACCTTGGCAAGAATTTTGTACACCACATTGCATAGACTGATAGGACGGTAATGGGAAAGGGCCTGAGGATCGGCCTTCTTTGGAATCAAAATTAAAGTTGTAAAGTTCAACTCCCGAAGATGATCATCCCTCACTGATGGGTCACTGCTCTCCATAAAAGATTTACACCATGTGAACACATCACGGCCCACCGTAGCCCAGTGCGAGTGAAAGAAACCCGCGGACATCCCATCCGGTCTCGGAGCTTTTGTAGGGCTCATCGCTTTCACTGCACGTTCAACTTCAACAAAATAGAGCGGTCTAATCATATCCTGCTTCTGGACCTCTGAGAGTTTCCTAGTAATAAGGGTAGGTATCCACGCAGCATTTGTCGGACCCGAGGATGAGAAAAGAGAGGAGAAGTGGCTAATCGTTGCCTCGAGCATTGAGTCTTGATCCCGGATCCAGTTGCCCTCATTGTCCTGCAAAACGTGAATACAGTTTGCCCTCCTACGATTGGAAGCTACACAAGGGGGACTAAAAATAATATTAATTATGAAGACCGGATTTAATTTTGATTTAATTATGAAGATCAATCAAACCTAGCACAATTTATGAAGTCACTTTGGTCACTCATAATTATAATTAGTAAATAGCTTTTGAAGAAACTCAAAAAAAAAGGAATATATAAAGCATATCATCCAATAATTCAGCAGTTAGATGAACAGAGAAATATTAAGCATGATGGTTAACTTTGTAGTTTCTACTTAAAACGTTTTCTAGATGACTTTCTGGAGCGGGCGTATAGCTATAGAAGCATCAGAAAGTTTATAATAAATTGCTTGTTATTTATTATTTTTAGTAAATCACATCTAATAGAAAATTCAGCAATTTTTTCGCGTGTTTACTTTAATTAGGGTTTTGTTAGTATAACATGTACAGATCCAAAAAAGTGATCATTGGCGTGTAAGGGTTATATGTCTTACAGTATGATATCGTCCGCTATGACTCCGTAGCTCAGCTATATAGCTTTAAAAACTCATTACACTAAGTTTCACTTAAGTCCCACTTATAAATCCTTCGAAAATCACTCTTCTTTTCAATATGAGATTCAATTTTAGGTTGTTACAGACCTAGCTTTCATTTGTTCAACTCTCCGACTCTCTGAATGACATCTACTAGGAGTCCACTTTAATACCACTTGCAATACACAGACTCATAAAAGTTACTATTGAGTTTGATGCACAGGACACTAACCAAAAAATGACCATAGAGTCTACAGCTAAGAGTCTTGCAATCTAATATTGTCCACAATGGCTTAGCAACTCAGCCGCATAATTTTAAAACACGTCACACTAAATTTAACCTAAGACTCACTTATAATCCTCATAAACTCTCTCCTCTTCTCGATGTAGAATTCGATTCTATGTTGTTACAATTAAAATTAGGATTTGCTTGCCCGCCGTTATAAGGACATCATATTCTTTTGTTTTTAGTAAACTTGAATAATATTATTGATTTTCTTTGTAAATTCATGTTTGAGGTTTTGCGCTTAAAACTTATTTATCAATCCTAAATGTATAATTATGTGCTAGCATTTCTTTTCATGCTTTATTTACCATGTGAAATATTAATTCAACCATGCAAGCAAAGACGAGGTGAAGGGGAGGTTAAAAAAAGGAAGAGTAGTAAAGATTGAGAGAGAGAGAGAGTACATGCATGCTGGTGGCCCGGAAGAAAGAGATCTGTGGCTGGTCCATGAGATTCTGTTGGCTTTGCCTCCTCGGAAGTATGTGGAAAGGGAGGGAGGTGCACCATCGCAATAGATATGTGTGTGCAGTATGCATGCCTTTTCCCAATGACACGGGCTTAATTGTATTGATGGTTTTGAATTTTGACTGATACTAATGGTCATGGATGGCGTTGGGAGCCAGCCAACCTTAGACATTTTTTTATTAGTATATTTTTACATTTATTTTAATATCTATTACAAAAAAAGTCTTTGGACCATTCTTACAAATTAAAGAAGAATTCATCTAAGAAATTTAAAATCAACTTTACCAAAAAATAAGGGAGACACAACTCCTAAATAAAATAAGAGAACAATGCTCTTGATGCCGATCAAGCACTTATCAATATGATGCTAGCTTCCTATTTTGGCTTTCTTTCCCTACCTAGCTCCCTATTCAAATGGATCCATCTATAATGTTGAAAGGAATAAGGATGAGTTAATGCAAGTAGGCTCTAAGTTGGACGGGAAAGTTAATTTTGTATGTGTTTAAAAAATGATAAAATTTTTGAATAAAAGCTTTTGGTATAAAAATTTTTAAAAACGAGGAAAAAATGGTGTAACATAATACAAGTAATGGTTGAAAACTAGTGTAATTGTATAAAAAAAATTACGAAGAAATTATTACAAAATAGGTTAATTATACAGAAAACTGCAATGAATAATCAAACATTAAGATAACTATATAGAATAAAAAAAAATTTTAAATAGAAAAATTTTAGTTTAAAAAATTAAACTAAAATTTTTTAGACGTAAACAAACACGCCCAGTATAAAACAAAAATAATTCACAGTAGAATGTCATGATTGTAAGCGAATTTAAACGCTGCCTGATGCCTGATGAACTCCTTAATTCAGGCTGCGCACACATACGTCAGCCTGCCAACCCACCAGCCAAAGCAGAAGAAATGAATTCTCGGTTCTTGACCTGGCCCCATCAGTCACTCCATGTATGCTTAGAAAGGAGGGATGATTCTATCCATGAGCATTGCTCTTGGGAGGTGTTGAAGAAATGCTAGTTGTGTTGTTGAGAGGGATTGTCGTTTAGTACGTGGAAGACTCCGGTGGCGTACGCAGTTGCACTGTTGGGTCATCAGGAAATCGCCCTGAGTACCGCCTGCCATCATCAATGGTGTATTGTCTTCTGTGGTTGGAGATCGGCAATGGAAGATGGCTGTACAGGTCATAGCGCAAATTAAGCAAGGTCGCTGGAGGGCCTGACAAGGGCCAGATCGGGGCAAAACTTTCACCCTTAGCCCAGCAGCTATGTACTTTTATGATTATCTTTTTCTCAATGTCATCTTTCAATTTTATTTTATTACAATCAAGCTTAAGTATAAAAAAATTTTATAAGCGTCAATGGGGAGATCAGAGGCTCTCAAATATCATCTTCCATCTTGAGCTAGCTAAAAACAGTCTTTATTATTATTTTATTATGGGAGACCGTGACATCTAGATTATATATCAAGCCCAATGTTATATTAAAATGAGCAATAAAAAAAAGTGGAGTAATCAAAATAGAAGGCCAAGAACTCTTCAAGCTTGTAATCATATCGGTGAAGACTTAAGTTCATACCCTCTTCAATCCATGCAACTGAATATATATTCGATGGTATCCTCTTAAAAGTGTGTGCCTATATATATAAAATTTATGGTCACTAATAAAGTAATTAATTTTCCTGTAGTACATGGTAATGAACTAGGACTATAGGAGATGGGTCTTAATTGATAGATAGATAATCTAACTATATATATAGATAGAAAATATTCAAGTGCAATACCACTGCATCGGAACAGTAATATATTTGCCCAAAAATGAACCCTACACATATCAGAATATAATGAAACTTTATACAATTATTTATCCAAATATAAATTTTATAGTAAATGATTTACATGTTGAAAAAACCACTTTAAAGTTGTTATTTACATCAAACCATTTTATTACGTTGAAAATTTGTACAATTTTTAGATGTGGTCCATACACATATTCAATTGGAATGAAAATTGATATGATAATAGAATACATCATTCTAAATATAATGGGTGATGTAGATTATAATTTTATCATCATGTGGGGCCCATTTCAGCTCCACTGCACTGTAATTTCGATGTAGTGGCGCTGCACTCGAATATATTTTCCATATATATATATATATACACACACACACACACATGAGACCCATTCCCGTACAGATTACGTTGCAGTCCACTGTAAAATAGGTCTCACACATATTAGATTGCAATAAAACTTTATACAATCATTTATCTATATAAAAATCATACTTTAGACGGTTTAGATATTGAAAATACCACTTTAAACTTGATAATTATATTAAAATATTTTATTACATTGATTTTGCACTATTTTAAGATGGGGATCACACACAAATTGGATTTAGATGAAAATTGGTACGTTAATAAAGTAGATAATTCTAAATATAATGGGTGAGGTGAATTTCTCATTCATGATCATGTGGGGCCTACAATGCATGGACTGCACAGTACAGTCTCATGCATTGGATCATGTTCATATATATATATATAGTTTGTTTATATATGTGTGTGTGAAATGATCTTGTTGATCTAGGCTAAGCAATACCGCGCTTAGCATACTTCAAAAAATCTATTTAAAAATATTTTTTTAGTTTTTCCTTAACACATTTGTTAGATATGTGTGTGTGTATATATTTAAAATTTTTAAATATAAGGGTATTTTAGACACATATATACATATAGATATTTAAAATTTTAGAATATATATATACGTCCAAAAAAAGTAAAACTTGATTTACATATTAAATATACTTAGATAATTAAGTGTGTTGAAAAAAATATTTTTAAATAATTCTTTAAGATGAATTATTAGGCGGGGCATTTTTTCAGCACAAACTAATCGAATCATTACTCCTTACTCCATAAAGTATTAAGAGCAGCAGTGCAGATTAATTAATTAATTATTTATTTAGGTTGAGAACAAGGAGAATGCATGTCCTCCAGGCCAGAGTCCAGACGGACGAGTAGCGACAAAAATGCACGTGCTTCTGGTCAGAGAACGTTCAGGTAGCTGGGGCACTAGTGTACTGGCCATACATCAGAAAGTCTTATTCATTTTTTCAGAAAGAAACCTTAATGGGTCTCCATAAACACTCACATCACATGCATGTACCGCCATTGCCGTGCATGCATCTACACCCTTCCTCTTAGCATATATGTCATCATCCTCATCACCCAACAGTACTTACGAAATCAAGGGTACGTGTAAGGGTGTTGACAAATCGGGATTAGATGGATTAGAGTCTAATTCTAATCTTAACTTATTTAAAATATTTTAATTCTAATTTGTTTATTAACTCATTTAAAAAACTCAACCATAACCCATTTAATAAACAGGTTGACGGGCTATTAGCCTAGACTTTGGTAGACAATGATTTCATATGGAGAGGCGAAATGGTGTTTTTGGGACAAAGAAAATGGAAATAGGACAGTAATAAGAAAATAAAATTAGGAAATTAGTGTAAAAAAAATTTAGTGGCTAGAGAAAGATTTGACAAAGAAAAATAATTAAAGGGTTTATATTTATATGTATATATATATAATTTTAACGGGTTAAACGGATTACTAAATGAGTTGGCGGATTATAAAAACTCAACCCTATTCTATTTATTTAATTAAATAGTTGAACAGGTTGCGGATGATAACTCATTTATTCGAAAATCTCAACCCAAATCCATTTATAAACAGATTGAATGAGCGGGTTGATATTTTGAACATGACCATTAACACACTCCTAGGTATGTTCAAGGTTGTGGATGAGAAAAAAAAATTATGGTATGGAATGAGAAAGAATATTTTGAAAATTGTATGATTAATAGGAATGAAAGAGGTAAAGTTAAAATAAATAGTTATGATGGAGGTAGTTGATAAGAAAAATGATTGAACTATAAAAATAAAAATGAAAAGATATGTTTATTATTTAATGGAAGATAGTTCTCGAAATCTGTGCTCCCACCACGTACCATCCCATTTGAAAAACAAACGTGTCACAAGAACCTTAGAATCTTATTGCCTAAGCACACACGGACTTGCTTCATATTTGCATTCTTTTTCCCTCAGCCTCTAGTGCTTTTCAAGACTCAGGGACAGAGAAAGTTTATTCCTGTTTTCCATTAAAAAAAATTTACTGGGTGTAAATCTAACAATGTTTCTAGCGAAATAGCTCCCCGGACATTGTTCCAAAAAAGGGAATATAAACTCCCCAGCTAAACTTAAAGCCCAAATATCTAGTACTGAAGGTTGAACTCTTCGTCAGCCATACTAATTTTGTACAGGCCTACTTCCTCTTAGTTTTTTTTTTTTTATCTATTTATTTTTATTTTTTCTCAAAAACTGTCTACTTATTTATATATGAATAGCGATGATATTAGCTCGACTAAGCAAATGTTCCGCTTAGCCTACTTTAAAAAATTTATTTACAATAATTTATTTTTTTCTTTTTTTGTCCGTACATTTAGTTATCTAAGTATATTTAACATATAACCAAGTTTTACCATTTTGGATATGTTTACATATTTTTGAAATTTTTAAACATCTATGTGTATATATGTATTTAAAATTTTCTTATCTTTAAAATTTGTAAAAAATATATATGCGTATATAAAAATAGTAAAATTTGGTTTATATGTTGATACACTTAGATAAACAAGTCTATGAAAAAAAGCAAAAAAATTTATTGTAAATAGTTTTTGTTTTAGGTGGATAAAGTGTTTTTATTGAGGATTTGTGTAATAATATAAAAAACCACTGCGAATCATTCTAAATCATATCTCTCCAAGCTATTTATCATAACGCATTGGGATCTTTCTTGTGATTCTCCCCTAATACTTTTCCAATTAAATAATGTATCTTTCGTCTATGATAATGTGTTTGTTCGATCGTGATTGATTAATATTATATGTTTTCACAATAAGTAACGAAATCAAAGCTAACTACGTTTCTTAACATTGATTGACTCAAAACGAAGTTCACTTAGAAACACTTAGTTAAAAAGAGCAAAATAAAAATAAAAATAAATGAATATATATATATATATATATATATGGTTGC
>JAXCLR010000092.1:50378468-50417085 GCA_035584095.1 Annona squamosa
GCACGGCTTTTTGCAATTTTGGAGATTTCGAACATTGATTTGGTTTACGGGTGAAAATGGATCAGGTCGAAAATTGACCCGCACCTTGCTTGGATTTTATAGAAGAACCGGACGGAGCGGGTCAAGATTTAAAACCTATTTTCAATTCTGGGGATCGGACAAGTCAACCATGTTCCTACCCATCTTGACTTGCCTCATCATGCAAAGTGTAAATTACTTTTATAAAAGATATGTTTACTTATGTGAATGTGATTTTATTGGATAGATGTGTTTAATTTTATAACTTATTAAATGTAAATAACCATAAATCACGGAAATGCCATTAATTATAAAAATTTTAAAAATCTACAAATCCCTGAAAATGGTAAAACTTGGTACACATGTTAAATACACTTAAATTAACAACTGTATAAAAAATTTTAAAAATTAAAAAGTGAATTAAAATGCACCTGGGTGCATTTAAAAACATTCTTGAATAATAGGGATAATAATAATAAGTAAACATAACAAAGTTAAACTAAATAGGATAGTTGTATAAAAAGTTATAGAAAAATGATTTGAAAATAAAATAGTTGTGTAGAAAAATATAAAGAAATGATTGAAAAGTAAGATAATTATACAAAAATATAAAGATACCCTTGAAAAATAAGATAGGGAAAAAAAATTAGATAGAAAATACATTTTTCTCTCTAAAAGTCGTCGTCGACTAATCTACATTTGTGTGCAAAAAGCCTCTCAAATTCTTGAATATAATCATGGAAGGGCACAACCCGTCTTGCCTGCTGAATCTACTGAAGGATAACATTAATCTTCAGAAGGATGGGACTTCCAGTTATAGGTTAGATGGAATGAGAATGACACGAAAAAAGTTCTCTATCGTCATTGGGTACTGTCGGCAAGAGGGAGGTCAGTATTTTTGAAAAATATGAAAAAGATGTAATATGACAAAGTAAAGTAGAACAAAAACAACAAGATAGTTGTGCAAGAAAATAAATTCAATATAAGGGTAAAAAATAAAAAAGTAAGATAGTTGGTAGCTGAGATAATAAATTATTTTTCACAAAGTATAAGGTAAACATAGCTTTCCACCTATCATTGTTACTAAACTATTACGAGTTAGAAATTAAAAAAAAAAAAGGAACATTTTTCAATGCACCCGGGTGTACTTAGCTTTAGTGAACCTGAGTACGTTTAACCCATTTTTCTTCATTTTTTAAAAAAAAATTATACAAGTGTTAATCTATGTGTATCAATTTTTAATAATTTTAAAGATTTTTAGATATTTTTTTGAATTTTCAAAATCAATGACAATTTCATAATTTATGAACTACGAAACTACCACTGATTTTAAAAAAATTATAAAAGGATTTATAAATATCCAAAAATAGTAAAAATTGATATACATGCTAAATAAACCTAGATTAATATTTGTATAAAAAATTCAAAGAAATATAACAAATAGATTTTTGCACCTAGGTGCACTATCACTCTTCATGAAAAAAAGCATATTAGAATTGGAAAATGTTGCATTGGAAATAGAAAAAGTAGACATTTTTTAAAATATAAGAAAGTGCTTTTGGAAAACGGGAGATTCTGTACCATTCTCATCCATCATAGATGCGAACAAAGGTGTATCGTGGTGTTGCTGCGTTTCAAACATTTTACTCTCCATATAAAAGAAGGTAAATCTAGCTTCCCATTTTTGAACATGGCTCTCAGTAGAGATCTAAATAGGATTCGGTTGACCTGAGATCAACCCTAATCTGTCTAATTTTACATCAGATCAAGTAGAGATTTCAACCAGTGGGGCGAGATCCACCATGTCTTGATTCGTATTGCATAAGTGTGAAATACTTTTAATAAATTATATGATTTCTTTATGTGAATAAGGTTTCGTTGGATACATATGTTTAACTTTATAATTTATTAGTGTGAATATGGTATATGTAAATACATATTTAACTTTATGACTTGTTTATGTGGATATATTTTTATTTCAAATTATGTTCCCCACATAATTTCTCAACGAAATAAAAAGTATTATCAATGTTGTTTGCATTTCAAGAATAAATATTATTATTTTGCATTTTAGCAATTTTAATTGACATATTGTTCAAGGTCAAGTTAAAAAATGAAATTAATAAAAAATATTTTACTAACTCTTTATTATGATAATTTTTTTTACTCCACTAAACAGTAAAGTGTCGAAGTACTAAACTATTAAATTTATCATAAGGTTTCGCTTCAATGTAACCAGATACACAGAAGCGGAGCTATATAGCCCTTTAATGTTTAAGATTTTGATCTTTCATAAAAAATTCAATCTATTAATTATATTTAACATCATTTGTTTATCTAGGAGACCAAGTTTCATCCCGATCAAATATGTTTATAGGTCACATTTGTTGAAAAATATATATTCATGTGAAAATTAAGAAAAATGTTTAGATTTATTTACACATGTAATAGAATAGAATAATACTTTACAAAATTATTTATCTACATAGAAATGATATTTTAAATGGTCTAAATGTTGATATTTAGAGTGAAATTATTTTATCCAATTGATTTTCAATGGGGCCCATACACAATGATATTAGTCAAATAAAAGAATTTTCAAGATACTATAAATGATAGTAAATACAGTGGATGAAGTGGATTTTACATCAATTATCAAAATTTTAAATATAGAGAGGGTTATATTGAAAAAGAGTTTCATAAAAGTGAGATTGTTTATCATAAATGTAACTTTTTATTAATATGCGTATAAATTCTTAAAATTATCACATCTTGGCCTGTGTTTTCAACTCGACCCGTTTATCAATTCTGAGTTTATTTCAAAACCTATTAAGAAGACCCATTACCACTTGCAGGTAGCTATAATTGAGCACGAACAACATCCCGCTATTTAACCTATTTTTTATTTTTTATAAACATGTTAAGTTATATGTATTAATCTATAAATTAAGTTTTACTATTTCTACATCTTTATATATATATATATATATAATGGATGCTTTATGAGAATCGATTTAATGCAACCAGGTGCAAAACCCCAATTTTTAATTTTTTTTTTTGAATTTTTTTATAAGATTGTTAATATAGTTGTATTGAAAGTAGAAGTGCAACTTAGGTAGGGTATTTATAGGTACCCATTGACCCAACCTAAATTGGGTATGGTAGAGTACAAAATATTACTCATTCGTATGGGTAAGGTACAAATATTTACTCATTCTAGTAAATAAGATAAGGATAGGTACTCCAAATTGACTCGGATGGGAATCCTATTAAGTAAATAATTGTATATATGATATATTATGTATATATATCATATATATGTATATTTGTAATGTAAGCATCGATCCTATTGGATATTGCGGATGCCTTTCAGATGGGAATTCTATGCTCGTTGGGCCTCATTCTGGGCCCAGTAGAAAACCTCAATTCCCTCGAATTTCATTTTTCAGTAGCTGATTATTTGCATACGCCCAAAATTCTCCCACCCAGAACTATCGTTTGCCCCCCTCTTCTAAAATCTGAAAATGTCTTCTTATTAAATCCTACTCACGATCGCACCAGACACACCTAATCTTGCATCTCTTTCTTCCGTTTTTACATCCTTCCTCTTCTATGAGTCTCGTTTATTCCGCTCATTTCGCTAAAACCCATCTCAAGTTAAACCAATTTCGTCTCAATGGCACAAAATGACCAGCTGAGAAGATACCACCATCTCAATTCATTTCTTCCATTCCGCACTGCAAAGTAGTTCATATTAAGCAGTAGCATATATTCTTAATAGCGCATAAGAAGTTTGAAGTTAGAATCAAGCAAAATCTGATATCATCTCCTAAAATCCTAACCTGCTTGTCGATGGTAATGTCTCCATCTTCCATATCCTTCTTCTTACTTTCCCATGTCTTTTTTTCATTTTCGTTGTATGTTAGATTGTTCTTGCATAAAACAAAATATGAAATCAAGCAAATAGTTATTTAAAACATCCCTAAATTTTTTTTTTCAAATGTTTTGATCGATTATTGTAAAAATCGATTTGGAACCGAAAACAAAACCGACTTTATGAATAATGGGTAGGGTAGGATATGGTAGAAATCGAACCGAGCAATGGTGGTTGGGTAGGCTTTTTTAAAAATAGGGTATGAAAAGAGTAGACTATTATCCGAACTGAACCGACCTAGTTGCACCCCTTATGAAAGTAAAATCTTGGACCGCCATCCACCTAATTGCGCACTTTTTTTTAAAAAAAAAAAGATATTTCTAATGAAAATGTTAGCCTAAATATATTGAAGTTATAAACAATATTTTATAAATTTTTTTCAAATGTATGTATACATTTTTTCTAAATTTCAAAAATAATAATTTTTAACATATTTAAGTAAATTTATCCTTAAGCCTAAGAAATGTAAATTTATCCCTAAAAACTATTCATTTTTTAAATTTAAAAAATATATCTATCTAAAAATTTTGAATTTTATATCTTAATTAAGTGTATGTGTCCATATATATTTGAAAAAAATGTATAAAATACATATACATGCCCCCAAGCAACGAAGCAGACCCTTGTATTATACAGATGCTCTATCCTGCTGGGGATGTTAATAGATCAAGTTGGAGGAGTTAGAGCTTAATTCTAGTCCTAACACACTAAAAAAATCCCAATCCTAATCTGTTTCTTAACTCATTTAAAAAACTTCAACACTAACCAATTTACAACCTGTTTAATATTAAATGAGTTAGCGGGTTGTTAATGGATTACATGTATGCATTATAAACAAGTGAAATCAAGTTAATTTAAGGTTGAATGTGTTGTTTATAATGGTCATGGTGCATTGATCTACATCGAAGGACACACAGCGTGTTTAGGTTTTCATCAAAAGATGGACGTGTATTTGACATACCAACACAAAAAAAGACAATGACTTTGGGGGATAAAGAGAGAGAGAGAGAGAGAGAGAGAGAGAGAGAGCAAAGAAGGAAAACAATTATAGAAATGAAGATGAAAACAATAAGAGACAGAGGAAAGATAGAGAAAGGTGGAAGCAAGAAGAGAAATGAAGAGAAAGAGAGAGAACAGAGTAAGACAGAGAGTAGAGGTAGTAGTAGGGACAACAATGGCAACACCATAGCATGATAATAAAGAAGACGTTGCAGTCATAGACAAAAGGAGAAAAAAAGAAAATTAATATCAGAGAAATAAATTTAGAATTTAAGAAATACACATCATTCCTAATGGGTTGTAAACAGGTTAATGGATCAAACAAGTTAAATGGATTAACAAGTTACTAAACAGGTTGATAGGTTATAAAAACTTAATCCTAACCTATTTATTTATTTAAATGGTTAAACAGGTTGACAAATCATAAACCATTTATTTAAAATTCACAATCCAAATTCATTTATAAATGAGTTAGACGGGTTAACCACGACCATTAACCCCTTTAATCCTGCATTGGTTGTTTTGTTTTGCAATTTGCTTGCGGTGACGCTCTCCTCCTCAAAATGAAAGGTCGACACTTTATAATATGCATGACAAATTTTCGAATTTTTTGCATTTTAAGTCCTTTAACTTTGCTTATTAGCATTTTAAATTACGAAGTTTGGCTGTTTACATTTTAAACCCAAAAACTTTGATTTCTTTGCATTTTTAACTCTGACCCATAACGGTATTAAAAACTAATGTCAATTCATGCAAAATGACATAAATATCCTCTAATATTAAATTTTTATATTTTAAAATTGACTATTATGCTTTCTGTAATAACATCTTCATCTCTAATACAAATTTGGGTTTTTTTAAAAAAAATATTAGAGGGTATTCACGTCATTTTGCACGAATTAATAATAGTTCTAATGTCATTATATGTTAGAGTTTATAATGCAAATGAACCAAAATTTTCAAGATTTAAAATGCAAACGGCTAAGCTTCAGGATTTAAAATACAAACAGGCACAGTTAGAGGGTTTACAATGTAAAAAAACTCCAAAGTTTCACATCATTTTGTTTTATACATTTTGTCTCCCATTTTATTTATTTGCATTTTCATTATATCTCTTCTATAGGTTAAAGTTTTGAGAAAAATTACAATGTTTGGCAATTTGAACAAATGAAATTTAGGAGATATTATAATGTTGTCGCTTTATTGAATTATTTGGTTTTCTTATTTTGTTAAATTTTATAATACAATGCATAGGTTATTTTTTGTTGAAATTGTTGCTATAAATTTTCTTGGATCTATCTATACAATTACATGTGTGATTTAGATAAAAAAAATTTGTTGTTTTGTATGATTTCTAGTTAAGTTGAAAAATGATGGATGTTGACTTGTTGTTCATTGTAGGATGTAAAATGATTGACTATGTATTTATTTGTTGTTTGTTTGGTGGTCAAATTTTAACAACTAAAATTGGTTGTTAACCTTAAAATTATTTTTGGTTGTAAAAAGTTTAAACATGTTGTACATGTTTGATGGTTGTTTGGTTGTAGTGTTTTTTTATCTCCAACACATCTTTTTCATTCCTTTTTCTATTTTTTTCCTTTAGAGTATTTGCGATAGCCATTCATCTCTTCCAGCCATGAAGAGGAAGAAAATTTTGTGAATTAAATTTTTTTATCTTAGATTCGGTGAGATCCATAATTTATTTTTTATTGAAATTTATCTTTGTGGTGATGATAAAATTCTATAGTTTTTACTATGGAAGACCTCATAGTGTAATCCCATTATTTTATATGGTAGTTTTACCTAAACCGAGTCCTGTGGTTTTTTCCCTCTATCAAAGAGAGGTTTTCCACGTAAAATTATAGTATGTTTTTTTGTGAGTTTAATTCTTGATTATTTGTGATATTTACTATCTAAAATTAGCTATCCCTATTTAATCTACGTAAAAGGGGAGAGTCCAAAAATCCCAACAAGTGGTATCAAAGCTTTAGTTTGTTTTTGCATAATTTTTCTTGTGGATTAGATGGAAGAAACTTCATTCATAATACTTAAACTCACATCATCAAATTATTCAACATGGAAAACAAGGGTGAAAGATATTTTATATTGTGAAGAATTTTATTTACCTATTAAAGTGAATGGGGCGAAGCCTATAGATAAAGTTCAAGATAATTAGGATGTGTTAAATAGAAGAGTATTCAGTATATCTGACAATGGGTTGATCAAAGTGTTTTTCACCGTGTCGATAAGGAAACTAATGAATTCAAATTATGAAAAAAAATTAGAAAGCATTTACAAACGCAAAGAAATTGCAAATAATATTTTTCTAATTAAAACACTTGTTAATACGAATTACACATATGGATAAAAAGTAGCAGAAATTTTGAGTAATTTCCAATAAGCTTTAAATGGTTTATCCAGTATGAAAATTATATTTGCTAATGAATTACAGACATAGTTTGTTGAGTTCTCTACCAAATAGTTGGGAAACCTTAGTTATTTCACTAAGTAATTCTGCTCCTAATGGTGTTGTATCAATGGACATAGTGCAAGATAGTATGTTTAATAAAGAGGCAAGATGGAGAGACCAAGATGCATCTGCCAATTTCGAAGCATTGGTTACAAAACATAAGGGGAGAAATCAGCATAGATATACTCGCAATAATAATGATCGTGACAAGTTCAAATGGAATTGTGATAAATCAAGGAGATCAAAGTCAAGAAGTGTCAAATGTCATCATTATGGTAAGTTTAAACATATAATTAGAGAATGCAGAAAGTTGAAAAGAGAGGAAGAAGATTAGCAAAAAAAGGAAGACATAGGAAAGGCAGCAGTTGTATTCAAAGACGATGTCATCACAACCTGTGACATCGATTGTTTTGCCAATGATGTGTTTGCATGGATAAGATTTTGGCTGGATAAGGAAGTAAAATGACGGTAGATGTGAGATTCATGATATTGGTGATATTCGACTAGAGACAGACATGATGCAAGCTGTTGTTGAAGGACGTCAAGCACGTTCCAGAACTTTGGTTCAGTTTAATCTCCGCAGAACAGTTAGACAATGATGGATACTGTCATCATTTTAGTGGTAGCGGTTGAAACGAACAAAAGGCTCCCTTATCTTAACCAATAAAAAAAATTAGACACTCTCCATAAAACTTATATGAAAGTTGCTAAGGGAGAAATGAATGTAGTGGAGCACAAATCCTCTTCAGAGCTATGACACAAGCAACTTGGTCACATGAGTGAGAAAGATTTGAATATTCTTACTAAAAATAAACTTTTGCTTAAAGGTTTGCCATTAGAACCATGCGCTGATTGTTTAGTTGATAAACAATATCGAGTTTTTTTCATAAATCCTCTCAACATAGAAGACATGATTTACTTTATTTGATGCATATTGATGTATGTTCTGTGAGTGATAGAACTCTTGGTAGTGCTATATATTTCATTACTTTCATTGACGATTATTCTAAGAAAGTATGAGGCTACGCAATAAAAGCCAAATGTGAAGTTTTAAGCATCTTTAAGCCCATGTTAGTGTTGAAAGAGAAATAAGAAAGAGATTAAGATGTGTTCGTGCTGACAACTGCGGTGAATACAAAAGACCATTTGAGAGATATTGTAGTGAATATGGTATCAAACTTGAGAAGACAGTTCTCAAGATGCTTTAACATAACGATGTAGTAGAGAGGATGAACAGAAGTATTTGAAAAAGAGTTAAATATATGCTCTCTCATGTAAAGCTTTTGAAGTCCTTTTAGGGTGAGGCAATGATGACTGCAGTTGATTTGATTAACCATTATCCTTCAGTCTCTTTCGGACGGCTAGATTCTTGAAAAGGTGTGGAGAGGAAAAAATATTTCTTATAAGTACTTACAAATATTTGGTTGTAGGGCATTTGTTCATTTTCTTAAGGATGAAAGATGAAAGTTGGATAGTAAAATCAAACAATGTATCTTCCTTGGCTATGCACATGAAGAATTTGATTCTAGATTATGAGATCTTATTGATAAGAAGATCATCAAAAGCAAAAATATAATCTTCTTTGAAGGTCAAACAATTAAAGACTTTGAAAAGAGAGAAAAGAGAAAGTCACCAATAGAAGTCTCTATTAATTAGAGTCTGTGTACTTATAGCGCATACAAAAAAATGAAGAAGATGTATCAAATGGTATACCAAAGCAACTAGTTGAGCAAGCTGCTCCATATTTACCAGTTGAGACTCAATTTAGAAGATCTACAAAGCAATGTCGGCCTTCAAAAATGTATCCTCCTTATGAATATGTGATGTTTATAGATGAAGGTGAACCTCAAAGTTATCAAAAGGTAGGGTCCCATAAACACAGTGAAGAATGGATGGATGTCATGCAAGAGGAGATGAATTTCTTACATAAAAACTATATGTATGAGCTAATGAAGTTACCTACAAGTAAAAGAGCACTTAAGAACAAGAGAGTTTTTAGATCGAAAGTAGATGAGAATAGCTCATGGCCAAGATACAAGGCAAGTTTAGTTACGAAGGGATTTGACCAAACAAAAGATGTTGCCTTTCATGAGATCTTCTCACTCATGGTAAAGATGAATTCAGTCAGAGTTGTTCTAAGCCTGGCAGCTAACATGAATCTGGAGATTGAGTAGTATGATGAGAAGATTGCATTTCTTAATGGTGATATGGAGGAAGAGGTTTATATTGAGCAACTTGACGATTACAAAGCCAAGGGCAAGGAGACTTCGGTGTGCAAATTAACAAAAAACTTATATGGACTTAAACTGATACCAAGAAAATGATACACAAAATTTTAGTTTTTATATGACAATAAAACTACGTTTAATCCTTGTGTATTTATTAGAAAATTCTCCACTAATAATTTTATTATTCTCTTGCAATATGTGGATGACATGTTGATTGTTGGTCACAATACTGATAAGATTCAAAGATTAAAAATATAATTCAGTGAATTTTTTGCCATTAAGGACTTAGCAAAAAGATAATTCATAATAGGAAGAATAAAAAAACTTTGACTATTTCAAGAAAGGTATATTGAAGAATCGTTGGAAAGGTTCAACATGGGTGAGACGAAATCTATTTTATACTCCACTTACGGTCATTTCAAGTTAGGTTCTCATCAATGTCCTACAAGTTTAAAAGGGAAAAAAAAAAGATGAAAACGACTCCTTATTTGTCCGTTGTTGGTAGCTTAATGTATGTTATTGTATATACAAGACCAGATATTGCCTTTGTAGTTGAAGTAGTAAGCTAGTTTCTTTCAAATCCAGGCAAAGAGCATTAGGAAGCATTAAAGTGGATCCTAAGATATCTCAAAGATACCTCCAAAGCTTGTTTATATTTTTTTTATGATAAATCTATGCTTAAAAGCTTACACAAATGCATAATGGAATGGTGACATAGATGCTAAAAAGTCTACTTCAAGTTACTTTGTAACATTTGCAAGGGGAAGAGTGTCATGGCAATCAAAGAACTGCTATGGATGAAAAATTTTTCAAAGAATTGAGAATGAATCAAAATAAGTATATTTTACATTATGATAGTCAGAGTTGTTGGTCCCGAGTTGATGGCAATTACTTGGGTATTTAAAATTTTTCAAGTTAAACAGAAACTTTATTCCGGTTTAGTTTAATCTCCTTCAATGAAACAAAAAGAAAGTAATAAGATAATAAGAGCTGAAATAAATCAATGGACAAGATTTATAGTGGTTTAGACAACCTTCCCTACTCCACTCTTTCAAGCTCACACTCTTGTGACTTGGGTTCCACTATGTATTTCACAAATACAACTAGAGTTACTGCTCTCTTTTAGATTTCAGCTTTTGAGGGAATCAACAATTCATAGCACAAGTAGGTGACGAATTCTACTCCAATCACACACTACTTTGCTTATACTTGATCTTAGTTACCCAAACTAAATCAAGTTCAATACAGCAAGAAAAAGTAAAAGAGAGTTTTTACACGTTACTGATGTGTAGAGGCAGATTTAGCGCAGAGAAGAACTTGTGAAATAGACTTAATGATTCAGCAAGCAGCTCTTGACAGTTTGAAAGCAACATTCTTCTTTTAGATGTTGGCTTTATCACTTAAAGCTCTTACGAATGGGAGTTGTGCTCAATCAATGATGTTTCAGCTATCCTCCATGTTCATATTAAATGTCTTATATAAATGGCGAGGGAATCCGAACGTTTGGAAGTAGGTGGCTCACATTTAATGCGTCAACGTTCGAAAAATTTCTGACCGTTGCGACCCAAGCCGCAGGTGGAGTCGACTTAACTTTAGGTGCGACTTCGGCTGTACTCAGGTTGCTAAAGTTCTTCCTCGGGTCTACTTGGTCCTGGACTTGACCCAAGTCGCAGGTGAAGTCGACTTCGGGTGCGATTTCACTTCCTTAGCTTGTTTGATGAACTTGAACTTCTTTGAAATGATTTTGCTTGCTTAATTTCTTCATGCTTAAATGTCCTTCCTTTGATTTGCATCATTTAAAGTTCAGTATATTCACTTTGCATAAAATCCATTAACTTCATGTTTCGGAATCTTGAATACTTGGAACATGAAGTGTATGAAATGTCTAATTGATAGTTCTTGATTTGAATTGATGAATCCATGCATCTTTACTTTCTTTGAACTTGATTTGATCATCATTTGTTCTAAATCGAATGAATGGGTCTACTTAGTCTTCAATTTTACTCAAGTCGAGCATTGAGTCAACTTAGTTTGCGACTTAGCTCTTCAAAACATGTGCTGTCAGTCTGAAGTCGAAGCTAGAGTCGACTTGGCCTACAACTTCACCCAAGTCGCGTGTGGAGTCGACTTTGTCTGCGACTTCGGCAGCTCTCATCCCTAATTTCAACTATTGACAGAAAATCACGTTTAAAGTCAATGCTTGGTCTGCGACTTCACCCAAGTCGCGTGCGGAGTCGATTTCGTTTGCGACTTCGGTAGCTTTGCTCCCCGATTTCAACGCTGGACAAAAAATAACGTTTTGAAGTCGCTGCTGGAATCGACTTGGGGATCGACTTGACCTAAGTTGATGCCTGAGTCAACTTGGAAATTGACTTAACCTGTCATGCTTCATTTTCTTCATTTTTATATCCTTTAATCATCTTCACAAACATGTTAATAACCAAAACTTACTCAAATTGATTTGTTAATCATCAAAACATAGACTTGGCTTATTTTCCACATGTTTCCAACAATCTCTCCTTTTTGATGATTAACAAAACAAATTTGAGTGTATACCTTTCGGTGTCTTTTAAACATATTATTTTATCTTGTTTTGGTATCTTTAGAATAATCACTCGTCTTTTGCATTTTGAAGTTTAACATACATATTTTATTCTCATCATTTACATATTTCTCAAACTTTTCATATGCAAACTTATGTATAATCTACCCAACTCAAATCCTAATTTATTCTCCCCCTTTTTGTCAATTGATCAAAAATAAAGATGGAGTGGGTTAATCCTCTGAGAATGGCGGGGGCTGCTCCCCCTAAACCTGTGCTCCCCCTTAGCTTGTGCTTTTCTAAGTTAATTCAATCATCCTCATATCATTTCTAATTTTATAAAATGGTTCTTTTGCTAGAGGTTTGGTAAAAATATCTGCAATTTGATCTTCCGTTTTCATATATTCCAAACATATGTCATGATTTTCTACATATTCTCTGATAAAATGATGTCTTAGGTCTATATGTTTGGTCTTAGAATGTAATACTGGATTTTTAGTTAAACATATTGCACTAGTATTATCACATTTAATAGGTATATCATTAAAGTTCATGCCATAATCCCTAAGTTGTTGTTTCATCCAAAGCAATTGGGCACACTAGCTCCCAGCGGTTATAAATTCGACTTCCGCCGTAGATAGAGCAACACTAGTTTATTTCCTTGAATACCATAAAACCAACATGTTTCCAAGGAACTGACATGTTCCACTAGTACTTTTTCTATCTACTTTGTATTCGGTAAAATCTGCATCTGAGTAGCCGATTAAATTAAAAGTTGACCCCTTTGGATACCATAGTCTAAGATTAGTGGTATTTATTAAATATTTAAAAATTCTTTTTACAGCCAATTAATATGATTCTTTAGGACATACTTGAAATCTAGAACATATGTAAACACTGAAAAGAATATCCGGTCTAGAAATAGTTAGATACAACAAAGAACCTATCATGCTTCTATATAGTTTTTTATCGATACATTTACTGTTTTCATCAGTGTTAATCTTGATTGTTGAAACTTATTGGAGTGTTTGCTCCCGTGCTAGTTTGCATTCTGAATTTCTTTATCATTTATTTGATATACTTGGACTGATTGATGAAAATTCCTTTACTTAATTGCTTAATTTGTTGTCCAAGGAAGAAATTTAGCTCCCCCATCTTACTCATCTCAAATTTCTTCTGCATAAGCTCAGAAAATTCTTGACAAAGAATCTGATTAGTAGCACAAAAAATAATATCATCGACATAAATTTGAATAATCAAAATGTCTTTTTTTATACTTAATGAACAACGTGGTATCTACCTTTTCTTTTTGGAAGTAATGATCAATCAGAAATTTGCTCAATTTTTTATACCAAGCCCTTGGAGCTTGTTTTAATCCATACAGTATTTTGGTTAATTTGTATACAAATTTAGATTGATTTTTTTCCTCAAATCCAAACGGTTGTTCAACACACACCTCTTCATTTATATACCCATTCAAAAATGCACTTTTAACATCCATTTCAAACAACTTAAAGTTCATGTGAGATGCAAAGGCTAGTAAAATGCGAATGACTTCTAATCTAGTAACAGGAGCATAAGATTCCTTGAAGTCTGTTCCTTCTTCTTGTAAGTATCCTTTTGCCACAAGTCTACTTTCATCTAATTTATTCCTAAAGACCCATTTTGTGTCAATGACAGTACAATCATTTGGTCTTGGAACAAGATGCCAAACTTGATTTCTTTCAAATTGATTTAATTCCTTTTGCATTGCTTTAATCCAGTTTTCATCATCAAGAGCTTGGTCAATAGTGGTTGGTTCAATTTTGGATACAAAGGCGTATTGTCCACAAATATTTTGTTTTGACCTTATAGTATTAACACCTTCATAAATATTGCATATAACTTGCTTAATTGGATGAACATTTTTAAACTTTAAATCAGTTGGAGGTTTATATGAATTATTACCTTCACTTACCCTTTTCTTCGTGGATTCTTTTTACTTTTCCACATGCAATTTTTCAAGGTTACTTGTGACATCATCTGCATCACTTAAATCATCTTTTCTTTTGGTGCATGGATTAAATTTATCAAAAACAACATGTATTAACTCTTCTACAACTTGGTTTTGTTTATTGAAGACTCTATATGCTTTGTTATTTGATGAGTAACCAATGAATATTATCTCATCGCTCTTAACATCCAGTTTTTCTATATTGGTTTTTCCATTGTTCAAAATATAACATGTGTAACAAAAAACATGAAAATATGAAATATTTGATTTTCTACCTTTCTATAGCTCATATGGGGTCTTTTTCAAGATTGCTCTAATGGTAACTCAGTTTAACACATGACAAGTTGTACTTACAACTTCACCCCAAAATTTTTTAGATAATTTACTCTCATTTAGCATTGTTCTAGTCATCTCTTGTATGGTTCTATTTTTCCTTTCAACCACTCCATTTTTTTTGGAGTTCTTGATATAAAAAATGTGTGGTGAATTTCTTTTTCATTACATAATTCTATAAATCATTTATTTTCAAACTCACAACCATGATCACTTCTAATGGTCATAATAGTACTTTGTTTTTCATTTTGCACCAAGTTTACAAAAGTTGCGAATATAGAGAAAGCTTCATCTTTGTCAGCTAAGAGAATTACCTATGTAAATCTTGAAAAATCATCAACTATTACAAAAATATACTTCTTTCCACCAATGGTTAAAATATCGAATGACCCATATAGATCCATGTGTAGCAATTCAAGTGACCTAGTGGTGAAAATCTCTTTTTTGATAGAGAAAGACATTTTAGGCTTTTTTGATAGTTGACATGCTTTACGAATTTTATCTTTATCATATTTCAATTTTAGCAATCCTTTTACCAAACTCTTTTTCCATAAGATCTTGATGTTTGACATGTTTATATGCCCAAGCCTCTTATGCCAAGCCCATGGATCATTGTCAATGACCATTAGACATTGACCATCTAGTTTATCAAGTGAAACTAAATATACAATTCTATATCTTTTTCCGCTAAACATAATATGTTCTCCTTCAAATACATTGCATATAGATGATTCAAACACAATCTTGTATCCTTTGTCACATAATTGGCTAATACTCATTAGATTGTGCTTGAGTCCTTCAACAAATAACACATCATCCATACATGCATTTGAAATACTATAAATATTTTCTTTACCTTTAATTTTATCTTTCTCATTATTTCCAAAGGCAACAATTCCATCGTTGCAAGACTTGAGTTTATGAAATAAACCTCTTTCTCCAATCATATGCCTTGAGCAACCACTATTCATGAACCAAACGTTGCTTGCTTTTTTCTTAAAACATACTTGAAAAATGGGCAAATAAAGCTTATCTCTTTGGTATTTATTTTATGGGCCCATTTGGGTTAGTAAACTGATTTAATCTTTGTTGTTCTAGTCCTGAAAGTCCAAATCTTGTGTTTCTTGGAATCTAAACTAATTTTGCACCATGGTCATATAGTTTCTTAAAGTTGCATTTATAAATTTTGTGACCCATCTTATTGCAAAAGTTACAAGCCATTGGTAATATAAGAGTAAGCCTCCAAGTATGTAGTGGTTCAAAAGTTGGCCTTCTAGTCTAAACAACTTGTTTCCCTTTAGGTTTGTAAATAAGTACAACTTTAGCTTAATTTTTCTAAGGTTTTAGCATACTTGATTTACTATTTTCTCCTAGCTCAAATGTGGAGTATCCAAGACCTCTTTTATTATTTTGAGAGGTCATATTCAGAAACATTTTCACACTTTCTCTTGGATTAGAGAACTTAGTTAATGATTCATTTAAGGATTCATTCTCCTTTTTCAATTTTTTCACTTTTTCAATGGTAGTTCATTTTCTTCTTTCAGTTTTGTTGTTCTTTCTGCCAGTTTTCCATTTACAATAATAATGAAATTACATTGTTGTCTCTTTAATGATAAATTTATTTCTCAATGTTTTTATTTTCCCATATAATGAATCATAGGCTTGTTAGAGTTTTTCTAATTCAGCACATTTGAGGCATTCATTTGTAGAAAAGAAAATTGAAAAAGATTTTGGTTTAGAGGTTGCCTTTTGACTACTTATAAAGTTCGTTGAAGTAGTTTGATCATTCAAGATTTCTATTGCTGCGAAACATACATCAAAATTTGTCATGCAACAAATTCTTGCGCAATCCGCTTCACATTCTTCACTTGAAGAGTTGCATGTTGTTGATTCCTCTTCATTTACGTACATGCTTCTTCTTTTAATTCTTTGGAATTTTCTGTTGTCGATCCTTTCTTTGCTCTTTTGCTTTAATCTCCTCGGGTGTTGAGCATTGAGCTTGCATATGCCCCGAACCACCACATCAGTAATATTTTGTTATTTCTATCCTTTTTAGAATTTCTTTCTTTAAAGTTTCTTAAATTTCTTCCCTTACTTACAAATTTTCTAAATCACTTTGTGGGTAAGGCGATTTCATCGTTTTTTATGATGATGAGGTGGAATCATCCGAATCTTGTGCAACTTTCAAGGCGATGGCTCTCTTGCCTTTGTGGTGATCTTCATTTCTTTTCTTGATTAGCTCATGTGACATTAGCGAGCGAATAAGATCTTCTAACTTCAACGTGTTTAGGTCATTGGCTTCATCTATCACAGTAATCTTTGGAGTCCATGATTCAGGTAGCGCTTTTAAAATTTTCATTACCTGCTCAAATTCAGAAATTACTTTTCCTAGACCTTTTAAGGCATTAGTAATTTTAAAAAATCTAGCAAATATTTCAGAAATATTTTCTGTTTCTAACATCCTAAAACTTTCTAATTCTCCAATAAAAATATTTTTCCTTGTCCCTTGGACTTGATAAGTTCCTTCATAGATAGATGTTAATGTATCTGATATCTTCTTGGCGGTCAAACAAGAGGATACTCTATCATATTCTGAAGCGGTAAGAGCACAAAACAGTGAATTCATAGCTTTAGCATTGCTTTTAACAGTTTTTACTTCCTCATCGGTCTATTTGGAAGTTCTTTCATCAGTATGCAAGGTTACACCGTCTTGAATTGCAATCTAAGAGTCCATATTTGTAGTCATGATGAGTTATTTCATAGGTAGCTTCTAATAGCCGAATTGTTCGCATCAAACAATGGTGGCTTAGTAAAAGATTGGCCCTCGGCAAATGCGGGAATGGAAGTAGATTGGGATGCCATATCAAAAGATTTCTTTGGTAAAACTCAAAAACCTGCTCTAATAACACTTGTTGGTCCCGAGTTGATGACAATTACCTAAGAGGGGAAGATTGTATTAGGTATTTAAAATTTTTCAACTTAAATATAAGCTTTACCCCGGTTTAGTTTAATCCCCTTCAATGAAACAAAAAAAGCAATAAGATAATAAGAGCTTAAATAAATCAATGGACAAGATTTATAGTGGTTCGCGTAACCTTTCCTACTCCACTATTCCAAGCTCACATTTCTTATGACTTGGTTTCCACTATGTATTTCACAAATATAACTAGAGTCATTGCTCTCTTCTGGATTCTAGCTTTTGTGGGCATCAACAACTTATAACACAAGTAGGTGACGAGTTCCATTCTAATCACATACTATTTTGCTTATACTTGATCTTAGTTACCCAAACTAAATCAAGTTCAATACAATAAGAAAAAGTAAAAAAGAGTTTCTACACGTTATTGATGTGTAGATGCAGATTTAGCACAGAGAAGAACTTGTGAAATAGACTTAATGATTTAGCAAGCAGCTCTTAGCAGTTTGAAATCAATGTTCTTATTCCAGATGTTGGCTTTGTCACTTAAAACTCTTACAAAGGGAAATTGTGCTCAATTAATGATGTTTCAGCTACTCTCCACGTTCTTATTGAATGCCTTATATAAATAACGAGGGAATCCGAACGTTTAGAAGTAGGTGACGCACATTAAATGCGCCAATGTTTGAAAAATTTTCAACCGTTGCGACCCAAGTCGCAGGTGGAGTCGACTTCGGGTGCGAGTTCCCCCAAGTCGCAGATGGAGTCGACTTCATGTACGACTTTGGCTGTACTCAGGCTGCTCAAGTTCTTTCTCGGGTCGACTTAGTCCTGGACTTGACCTAAGTTGCAGGTGAAGTCGACTTCGGGTGCGACTTCATTTCCTTAGCTTGTTTGATGAACTTGAACTTTTTTGAAATAATTTTGCTTGCTTAATTTCTTCATATTTAAATGGCCTTCTCTTGATTTGCATCATTTAAAGTTTAGCATATTCACTTTGCATAAAATCCTTTAATTTCATATTTCGGAATCTTGAATAGTTGGATCATAAAGTGTATGAAATGTCTAATTGATAGTTCTTGATTTGAATTGATGAATCCATGCATCTTTACTTGCTTTGAACTTGATTTGATCATCATTTGTTCTAAGTCGAATGAATGGGTCTACTTGGTCTTCAATTTGACTCAAGTCGAGCATTGAGTTGACTTAGTTTGCAACTTAGCTCTTCAAAACACGTGCTGTCAATCTGAAGTTGAAGTTGAAGTCGACTTGGCCTGCGACTTCACCCAAGTCGCGTGTGGAGTCAACTTAGTCCGCGACTTCGGCAGCTCTCGTCCCCAATTTCAACTATGGACAGAAAATCACGTTTAAAGTCGATGCTGGAGTCAACTTCAACTGCTACTTCACTTAAGTCTCATGCGGAGTCGACTTTGTTTGCGACTTCGGCAACTTTGCTCTCCGATTTCAATGCTAGACGAAAATAACATTTTGAAGTTGCTGCTGGAATCGACTTGGGGATCGACTTAGCCTAATTGATTCCTAAGTCGACTTGGAAATCTACTTGACCTGTCATGCTTCATTTTCTTCATTTTTATATCATTTAATCATCTTCACAAATATGTTAGTAACCCAAAACTTACTTAAATTGATTTGTTAATCATCAAAACATAGACTTGGCTTATTTTTCACATGTTTCCAACAAGAGTGTTATCCATCTAAGCAAGAATGTTACTTTCCATTCAAGGCTAAAGCATAATCAGGAGCGTTATTATTGGATTCATGATGTATTAAATATGAAGTAATTGAAATTTAAAAAAATTCACACAAATGATAACGGATTAGATATGATGACTAAGATAATAACTGGCGAAAAGCTAACGATATGTAGAGATATAAAAAGATTGCTAGAATTCTCCAAGTAGTCAGAAGGGAGAAATTTGTTAAGCAGTTGTCCACCAACGTGGATGCAATTCTCACTTCTCACGTGGTCATATGGGGACCATAATTTTGGGCATTGGGCTGCTAATATGTTTTTACTCTTATGTAAAAACAGAGTTGAAAAATAAATCTCTTGCTGTAGCATTTTTTCTCCTCCAACACGCCCTCTTTATTCCTTTTTCCAGTTTTTTCTTTGAAATATTTACAATAGCCATTTGTCTCTTCCATCAATGAAGAGGAAGTCAGATGTACAGATTAAATTTGTTATCTCAAATTTGGTGAAATCCATCCCGTATTATTTTCTTTGTTGAAATTCATCCTTGTAGTGATGATAAAATCTTCTAGTTTTTACTACAGAAGATGTTGCAATATATTCCATTATTTTATAGTAAAAATTTTTCCTGGATCGGGTCCCACAATTTTTTTCCTCTATCAAAGAGGAGTTTTCCACATAAAAATTTTGATTTTTTTTACAGGTTTGATTCTTGAATATTTGTGATATTTATTACTTGAAATCAGTTATCCCTATAGTTGTTAAAAGCGGCCCTAGGTGCGGGGCGCGCTTAGATGTAAAGGTTGTGCCTCTACACATCACAAGGCGTGGCACTTAAAGGAGTGATTAGGTGCACACCTAAGCTTAAAGGTGCGCTCATGTGGCTGTGGGCATCGCTCATTGACAGGACCGTGAGAGTGATTTTAATTTTTTAGTAAACGAAAATAAAAAATTTATAAATATAAAAGCTTAGCCATCGATTTAGGGCCTAGTGGACGAAAAAGGAGAAAAGAGGAGGGAAAAATAAATAATAGAGAGGGAAAAAAGTCATTGCTACCTATCGACGAAGCAGGGCGCCGATCGAAGAAGTTGTTGCTACCAAAGAAGAAGATCTTCTACCATCAATGTCTGCTACTTACGAAGAAGAAATGGACAAAGTCGTCATCGACGACTACTTCTGCTGCCGGAGAAGAACGATCTTCTGTCATCGACTACTGCAGCTGCTTCTGCTGCCGTCGATTCCTTCCGTTTATGTATTATTCTTCTTCTTCTATCGCTGCTGTTGCTGTTACTGCTGCTTGCAGCTCCTTGTCCTCCTCCTCCTTTGTTGCCTGTTCTCTTCCTTTACTGCCAATTCTTCTCTCTCTTTTTTTATTTTCATCTTCACCAGTCACCACATGGCTAGCATGATATGATGATACTGTTGGTTGTTAATACTAAGGCATTGATGTTGTTGGCTTAGGCCATTTTTTAATGTTTGCGCTTAACTGGGTCATTAATCATTTTTCTTCCTTATTAATTTAATGTTTGTGACTTTGTACCATTATTGCTGCCGATTATATTGCTATTGTGGTGCGGCCAATGGTGAGTTATGTTGTTGTATTTTTATTTGATAGTACATACATTTAGGATTTCTTAACTTAATTTAATTACTTGTTGTTGTGTTACTATGTTGTCATGTGTCATTGAGCTTATTGGAAATGAAATTGGATTACATGCAATGTTTTCATTTAATTTAATAACTTGTGATTGTCATATGTTGCTATATGCCGGTATGG
Source organism: Annona squamosa (assembly GCA_035584095.1). Lineage (NCBI taxonomy): Eukaryota > Viridiplantae > Streptophyta > Magnoliopsida > Magnoliales > Annonaceae > Annona > Annona squamosa. Next base: position 50,399,392 of record JAXCLR010000092.1, read on the forward strand.
CTGTATCTATCTTGTGTTAAAAAATGAAAAGTTGTTGTTGCCTGCTGTTATGGCCCTTTACTCACTAGTTTTACATTTTTTTGTGAAGCGGATACCTGTTAATATATCATTATGAGTAATGAAACGGACCCAACATAGAAATATTCAACTTTAAAAGATCAAAAGGATGTAAATATAATTACATGCAATTTTTACAGGAAGGTGACAAAGGGAGGCATTTACTGAGCTAAGCAACACTTAGTAGAAGGATTTAGAAATGCTATAACTTGCAAAAAATGCTCAAATCATGTGAGAGAGGAATTAAAGGAGTACATGGTGAGAAAGAAGAAGATAGAAAATAAATGTAGTTCCTAATTTTGATTCATATGAATTTGGAGAAGAGGAAGAAGAAGATGTTGCTTTCATTGAAAGTAGTAGCAAAAGAGCAACATCATCTAGTGTTGGCAGTAAAACATCACCATTACCTCCAAAGATGTCAAAACAAAAAGGGCCTATAAACTCATTTTGCACTCCTGATCAAAAGAAAGAAGTTGAGAAAAGGAAGGCAGAAAAGGGCAAGCAAACTACTGTCAATGATGCATACAAGAAATAGGCAAGGGAGCGCACATGCAAGCAGATTTGTAGATAGATGTATGTTGTAGGTATTCCTTTTACTGCAATCAAATATGATAGTTTTGCTATTGCTGTGGAAGCTATTAGGCAATTTGGCCCTGGAATAAAACCGTCTTCCTATCATGAAGCAAGAGTCACTTTTTTAAATAAGGAGTTGGATATCACAAATAACTTGATGAAAGACTACAAAGCAGAATGAGCTAAAAATGGATGCTCTATCATGGCAGAAGGGTGGAAGGATAAAAGAAAGAGAACCCTAATTAATTTCTTGTTAAATTGTCCTAAGGGGATGATGTTTGTGGAATCGGTAGATGCCTCGTCCTATGGAAAGACTGGTCAAAAGACATTTGAGTTATTAGATAAATTTGTGAAAAAAATTAGAGAAGAAAATGTAGTTCAAATCATCACAGATAGTGCATCTAACAATGTGATAGCAAGTAAAACATAATTTCTTATTTAAATTTATTTTCTTCCTATTTTGATAATTATTTTATTATTTTTTCTAAAGTATGTTTGAATTAATGTGTTTTGGAAGGTTGTTAGAGGCCAAATATCCTCATTTATATTAGATGTCATGCGTTGCTCATTGTTTAAATCTAATGTTAGAGAATATTTGGAAGATAAACGAATTTCACGCAACAATGAAGAATGCAATTACATTGAGTGGTTACATATGTAATCATTCAAGTATATTGAATTTGATGAGGAGATTCACAGGCCAAAAAGAGTTGCCTCGGCCAGCAAAGACAAGATTTGCAATTGCTTTCTTTGCACTTTCAAACATTCACAGCCAAAAGAATAATTTGAAAAAAATGTTTACTTTAGAAGAATAGACCACAAAGTAAATGGGCAATGGAGAGACAAGGAAAAAAAGATTGCACAAATTATTATAAGTCTTTTTTGGAATCATGTTATGCAATAATTGAAGGTTGCAGGTCGTCTTGTTCAAGTCTTACTGTTGGTGAATGGGAAGAGGAAGCTTCCAATAGAATATATTTATGAGGCAATGGAGAGGGCTAAAGCCGCAATTGCAAAATCTTTTCAAGATAATGAAGACAAATATAAAGATATCCTCATTATTATTGATAGGAGGTGGAATGTTCAACTTTATCGCCTATTGCATGTAGCTGTATACTTTTTGAATCCAAAATATTTTTATTCAAATCTTGATATTAAATCAGATGAAAGGGTGGTGACAGGTTTATATACATGTATTTTAAGATTGGTACGTGATTCAGTTATTTAAGATAAAATTTTAGATGAGTTGACATTATATAAGAAAGCCGAGGGTGTTTTCGAAATGAGAATGGCTATAAGGCACAAAACTACTAAAGCACCTGGTACTTATATATCTATAACGTATTCATAAGTTAAAATTTATTTGTTTATTGAGTTATTCAAAAATCATATATAACAAATTATTTTTAATAGCTGACTGATGGGGGTTGCTATGGTCCTTCAAGTCCAAATTTATAGAAGTTTACCTAAAAAGTTCTCAATTTAACTTGTAGCTCTTTTGGATTTGAAAAAAATTGGAGCGTATTTGAAAATGTAAATACTAAGTAACAAAGTACTTAAAATTTAAATATAAGTTATTCTTATTAGTATTTATATATTATTGCAGCATCACAGTAAAAGAAAAAATAGACAAGAGCAAGCTCGTTTGAATGACTTGGTATTTATCAAGTATAATAGAGCATTAAGTTGAAGATACAAGTCATGTGATACCACTGACCCAATTACATCGAAAGATATTGATTATAGCAATGAATGGTTGGTTGAAAATATTGAGAGATCTTCAGATGTAGAAGATGACTATGTTTTTTAAGATGATTCTCTAACATGGAGTGATGTGGCTAGAGTAGCTAGTGTTGAGGAGCCAACTCGTCATGTTAAATCAACTTCTACATCAAGAGGTTCAAAATTTGTTTCATCTTCTTCTTCAGTGAATCTAATAACAATAGAACATGAAGACTCGGGAAGAAGATGTTGATGGATGTAAATCTAATGATGATGGGGGTGATGGGCTACTTCTTGATAATGATGATTTGTAGTTTTTAAATATCCTTTTGGAATTTTAAATGTTTGAAGTTCAACTTAAAGTTGTTAATTTTTTTATGAATGGAGAACTTTGAATTTCTTATGCACTGTGAATCTAATCACATTCAAAATCATATTACTATGTGGAAATGAGATTTATGATTGTTGTATGGTAGGTTTGAATTTTTTTTTGTTCTTGATAATGACAAGTATGCATTTATTTGACTCTTATAATGTTTATATTATTTTCTTATTCACTAGTTTTAGGCATTATTTATTTTTTAGATAAATTTTGTATAAGGTGCACCTTATTTCAGTCAGGCCCGCACCTTAAATGTGTGCCTTACGCCTAAGCTCCATGACCACCTTGCGGCGTAGTGCACCTTACGCCTCTGACAACTACAACTATCCCTATTTAATCTACGTAAAAAGGGAGAGTCCGTAAATCCAAACATTGTGAACCAGCTTTTTATTTATTCAAGTCCAACAAATTGTACATATTTGCATGTCTTGCCAACAAATATTCAGCTACAATAGATTGTGTATTATTTGGAAGTTTAACAGATTTTTCCTATATACAAGTCTTGGAAGTAGCCTAAACTCTAAAGAGAGATTTTCTGGGCGAACATCATCAATAATATTTTGATTTTGAAGTTTAGAAGGTATTCTTTGGTCTTATTCTATAGATTACTTATAGATTTTTATGTAGTTCATTAATGTCTATTTTTCTATGAAATTCTTTCACAATCTAGGTAACTGTTCTTTCTCTGAATCAATTCAATTTTTATACGATTATTTTAGGACCGAACTAAGGTTTGACAAATAAGGTTGAAGATAAGGTTAAGATTTTAAAAATCTTAAGTATGATTAAATTGACCAAATTTACGATCTTAATTTTATCTCACGCATGTTAATTTATCATCTTCTACATCCACAAACTAATCTAGAGTGGTTTTGGAAAGCGATAAAATTTTTAATGAAAATTTTGTTGTGCAAAAGTTTTTGAAATATGATAAAACAATGTGATATAGTATGAGCAATACTGATACGTAAAAAGAATAAAGTGAAAATATATACGTTAGATATATAATTAATTGTGTAGAAATGATTGAAAAGTAGGATAATTATATAAAAAAAAGTGAAAAAAATTAACAAGTACAATAATTACGGAGAATAAAAAGTTTTAGTTTGAAAATTTGTGGTGAAATGTAAACACACCTTGGGGTGTTATGCAGGTCCCAGGCCAGGCTTGTTTGTCGGCTTTGGCCAAACATGATTGGAGTGGATGCAGAGATAACAAGTTAATAATAACAATAATAATAATGATAATAATAAATCACACTAATCTTGTGCAGGTGCACCACACCCACCACGAAATAATAAATGGGAAACGCGATTTAGGAAAAGTAAACATCCATGGCCAGGCCCTGGTGCATCCGGCTCGCGACCTGGAAATCCCAAACCCTCCCAAAACCTTGCCTTTCCCTCTTCTCCTCCTCATCTCACCTTCAGCATCTTAATCCTAATGCCACACTCACCCCCATTTCCTCTCCATTTCCCTTGTGCATTCCAATCAATAAGAAGCGAGCGCCCCCAAAGAAGCCTCCCCGCAAGCGCTCTGAATCCCCACGCCTCAAGCTCGTCCAGCACGAATCATGCCGAATCCAGTCCTTGGAGCGCATCGTCCAGCGCGATGTTCTCCTCCGCTTCATCACCCGCACAAAATCCTTCCTCTCCAACCAACCTGAGCGCGTCCTTCTCCTCGACGAGGCTGGCAAGCTCCATCGTGAGCTCGGCTTCCCCCGCGGCCGCAAGGTCACTCGCTATGTCCAACGCCACCCCTCTCTCCTCCAGCTCTACCGCCACACCGATGGCAAGGTCTGGCTCGGCTTCACAGACCTCATGGAACAACTCCTTGAAGAGGAGAGCTCGATCATGGATGCTCTCGAGCAATCTCGTGTCACCACTGTCAGGAAGCTCCTCATGATGTCCGCTAAGCATCAGATCCCCCTCTCCAAAATCCACCATTGCCGCCACATCTTTGGCATCCCCGACGACTTCCGTGACCGAATTCCCAAGTACCCGAATTACTTCAAGGTGAAGATTGATAGTAAAGGAGTCCGCATGCTCGAGCTCGTCGATTGGGACCCTACTTTGGCAGTGTCAAAGCTGGAGCAGGATTTCGTCCTAGATGAAGAAAGGGTGAAGAGAACCTTCAAATTCCAGCTACCCCATCGGAGGTCGATGGATTTGGATGATGAGGATTCGAGGCGACTCGACGATGCGTCAACGCTACCGCTGGTGTCGCCTTACTCAGATGGATCGGAATTGAAGCTGTGGTCGGTGGAGGCAGAGAAGTACCGGGTCGGGGTCATCCATGAGTTGCTGAGCCTGACATTGGAGAAACGGGCTTCGATTCATCACATAGTGGAGTTCAAGGAGGAATTCAGTCTCACCAAGCATACGTATGAGATGCTTAAGAAGCAGCAGCGAGCATTCTATTTGGCTGGGACGGAGATGAATTGGACTGTGTTCTTGAAGGATGCATACGGGGAAGATGGTGTCTTGAAGGCGAATGACCCTCAGGTGGTCTTCAACGAAAAGATGTATCGGTTGGCTGGTGTAAATGGAACAGAGTCTGCTATTGAAACGGAAGATGTTGGTTAGCGATTTGGGAATTGGGCTTGGGGAAGGGGAAAGGAAAAGGAAGAGAACATTGTGGAGCCTGTTGCCGTGGATTATCACTCAGGTACTTTCATACATCTGTTGTTCATTTCTGCGTTTGCAATGCTTCGTGGGGAATTCATAATCTTGATTAATTTTCCAGTGCTAACATGAGTAGAATCATGGTTGTGAGTCGAACGTTACTTTGGATTGAAATCACAATAATCACCTGACTAGTTGGAAAACTTATGTAGGTATCTGTCCCTACATCAGCCATGTGCAAGACCTGTATGATGTTCCTTCATGATGGATTATGGCCTGAACATCTCCAGGATATATTGGACAATATACTAACCCTTTTGCTCACATCCTAAGCATGACAATATTCGTCCAAGAAGGTTTGCTAGGACTTTGGAGAGCAAGGTACTGCTGGTTTGTTGAGTTCTCCGAAGACGACTCGGAAGATTGACTTTCAAATCTCTTAGATTGAAATTTGTTGGGAAACATGCTGAAAAGTTAAAGTGGGGATGTGAAGTGATAAAGTAATGATTAAGAATAAAAAGAATAAAGATAAAATAGATATGATATTTGCATGAAAAAATAATTAAAATATAGAAGTGATAATGGAATAGAGCTGTAGTGCAATTAAAATACCGTATCCCAAACAAGCCCTAAAAGTCAAAATCTTTCCCTCTCCATATTTTTAGGATATTGAATAGGCTTCATTTCTTGCCACAAGGCATGTATTGCCTTTTAGTCAGCCTTTGCACTGCAATTTGTCCTTCTTCTGTTTAGGTTTCATTGCCTTGTGTGGGTGTGCTGAACTGCTGACGGGGTCTGTACTCCCAGAGAGAAGAGCTGGTGAACTAATGAGCAGCCATTATGAGTGATAAAACCGAGAATGGCACCCGATGTAATGTTCAAGATTGCTGCCTGCCTTACGGCCTTCTCTTCCCTTCTTTCATGGTTATAAGACTTAAAAATTAATAATGCTATAAAGTTTCAAGAGGGAATGCCCGAGCGCTTTTCTGGTCTCATGCTGGTCTTGAGTGGGAATGAACATGCCTTGAAGATCCAGGAAGATATAACCCATTTCTTTGGGAATTTTCAGGACCCAGTGCGGAAGAAAATAAATATGTATGGTTTTTTTCTGAGCTTATCAGCGGCAATGACTTTGGTGGGAATCTAAATTTTATGAGATTGTTTGTATTTTTCGGACCCAGGTTATCTGGGAATAAGGTTTCATAGAGTGAACCAGCAGTAATTCTCGCAATATTTTTTTTTATGGTTATATTTGCATACTCTCAACACATATTACATTGTAATTCTGAGACATTCTTACAAATACGGAGATATATAACTCCTCCAAAGAAATCTGAAGACACGGCTCCACTAAAGAATTAGGAAGACACAGCTTCCACTCAGCCAAAGGGAGACAACAGCTCCACTCCACCCCAAAGAGAGACCACAGCTCCCACATCATTTTTTTCGGGCTGAAATCCCAATGTGGGATTCGAACTCACGACCACAGCCCCGCAGAAGCCTTATTACGGCTGCGGTCATCAACCGAGCACGCCTCGGTTGGTTAATTCTCGCAATTTTTAGTGAAGATGGAGGGGACAATCTTTCATTTATAAGTTCTAGAATTAATCAATAGTACTATAAAATATTGTTTTAAGAACTGAACTGAACCCGATGGCTGGACCAGTTGGACAGTGAACCACTCATGTCCTGTTTTACTGGTTTTTTCGGTTCGACCATTTCTCGGTTTGCACCAGTTGAATGGAAAAATTCAGGAACCAATCATGAAAATGGTTCATGCTCCGGCTCGGTTGTCAAAACATTGCTATAAAATGTTTTTCAAAATTTTTAAGGGTCGAATATTTATCAAAATTCCAGATGGGATAATTGCCCACCCTCATCCCATGGCCCATCCTGCCAACTCTGCAATGCTATGTGTGGTTGGTCTTTGTCTGGATTTAATGAGGAGATCTGAATCATCGAATTTCTTTTTCTAATTTAAACCGCAGAAAGAACTTCAAGGGGGGAAATAAAAATTATACATGATGGACTGATAGTTATTATCTAGCCTGAAGATCTCAGCTAGGCAAAAAAGAAGAAGTGCATTTTGAGCAGGAGTACTCATGGAGTTGGCTGCGGCTAATCAACTATCAAATTCGTCAAGAGCAAAGACACTTAAATATAAAAAACAAGAAATTTATTTTCAAATTTATTTGTATATTAGTACGCCTAAATTTGTTTATGATAATGTTTCTATATCATAAATTGCTTTGCAAGGCTTCTGATGGAAATTAAAAGCTATAATTTACTTTATCCGATATGTTAAATTGGAAATGAAAGTTGTGCCATGATTTTCAAAATGCTAGCCTGCAGCGGTGCATAATAAGCGGGTTTTACCTCTTTTATAAATGTGTTAGGGTTAACCTTTTTGCCTAAATGGATTACTACCCTTGCCCCCAACAATTTATTTAAGCTAAATAAACAAATTAGGATCGATCATCGGTAACTGGTTAACTCATTTAACTCATTTAGTGATCCATTTAATCCTACCTCATTAACAACTCATGCACCATAAGCATATAATTCAAACCTTAAATGCTCTAATCCTTTTTGACTTGGACAATCTACACCATGCTGCTTATTTTTTATTATCAGGTATATCTATAAGCTATCAATTGTTTTAAATTATTCTAGAGCCTAGTTTTATTTATTTCATGTAGTTTTAACAAATTGATTTATTTAGATAACTTGTTAACAATTTATTAACAACCTCTCCAGACAACCTGCTAACCCACTTTCAACCCGATAATCTATTTATTAAATGAATTATAAACAGATTAGGTATATGATCCGTTTACGCCTTTATTACATTGCAATTTATATTTATGTTGTAAATGATACTAGGCAATGATTCAATGCAACTAGGTTACATTCCTTGCTTTGTTATTTTAAAATGTTTTCCTCAAATCTAAATAATTTATCATATTTATCAATTTGCATTTGGTTAGGGATTTCAAAATGCAATATGTTATTTCCAATAAAAAAAAAAAGCAATTTGTTATTGTTTCCTTTACATGCTATATATTCATTTTTAAAATTCAATAAGTATATAATCATTTTGAAAATATGTTAAATTCTAATACAATGGAAGTTCTCAATGAAAGGTGATGCTAGGGCACCACGATTAAGCATATATCATGCATTGAATCGTTGCCTATCCATGACAAGGTATCCAATGAGATTCTCAATTGAAGTGATTGTAACAAATCTATCATTTTTTCCAATAAATGCATTCATAAGTAATATAATAAACTACTTCTATTAAGGTCAAAATAGATGGGCGTAATTCAATGTAATAACATAGAAGCGAAACTCATTAAACTATGGATCGACTTATATGAAACCCCATCAATGTAATACAATAGAAGCGGAACTTGTTAAATGATAGATGGGTTTATATGAAAACACTTCAATGTAACCCGTTTACGAGTTATGTATTATTATTTAGTGAGAAGGTAACTCATTAAACTATGGTAAGCCTTTTACATTTTTTTGCATCTTCTATTCCAATGAAAATTGTCATTGTTAAGGGAAACCTTCCATCCCACATCGATTATGTGCGGAAATGGGAGGGGCCCATTGCATTATAAAAGGACACCTGGCCCCCCTGTTCAACAAACAAAAATCAAATGGTAGAAGCTGTTTTAGGATTAAGCTAGGCCAAATTTTTGGCTAGGCTGGAAAGTGCTTTTGGGTTAAGCACTTTTGAGGTATGTTATTGTTATAACATTGTAATATTTAGTTTTTTCATTTAGAGAAGTTATTTTTCATCATTAGCATAATTATTGTGGGATATGAGTGTTGCTTTAATATATTTCAAGTAGCATTGTTGTGGAGTTATTTCAAGTACTATTTTGAGGTTATTTTCAAGTTGTGTCATGGGATTATTTCTAAATAGTGTTATTATTAAATGAAATATTTTCAACAAGTGGTATCAGAGATAGCATTATTTTTTGAATATTATTATAGTTGTTGGGGTGAGCAAGGTTGTTTTCTAAATGAGACTCTACAGAAGTCAATTTAAGAATCCTCCCAAATAGCTTCAACCAACAGTATTAGGGAATCACAAATTCCATAGCTCAGAAGTAAAAATTATGAACATTAAACAACTCAAATGAAAATTATTTTTAATTTTGAGGATATTTAGGATATTGTTGAAAATGGGTGTGAAGAACCCACACTAGAAGTAGAAAGTGTTGTGCAATAAGCACAAAAGATTGAATTGAAGAATGTAAGAAAGAAAGACTAGAAGGCTCTTGCTTTTCTACATCAAGCAGTAGATGAAGAAATTTTTGAAAAGATTGTAGCAGCAGAAACATCTCATGATAAGATGAAATCATCGAAATTGATAACAAATTACTTTCCTCACACATTAGCTATTGCTAATCAAATGAAAACCATTGGTGAAAAAGTTGCTAATATTTCTGTTATACAAAAGATTCTTAGATCTATGATCCCAAAATTTGATGTGGCATGTCAAATTGAAGAATCTAAAGATTTATCTAATACATCAGTTGATGAAGTAATGGGATCACTAATCATACAAGAAGTTAGAATAAACCAACACTAAACTAAAAAGCAAGCATTACAAATAAAGCAAGTTTTTAGTAATTCAAATGCAGAAAAAGGTAGAGCTGCTTCATATGACAGAGGCCAAGGTAATCGAGGAAGAGGAAGATTCAATGCAAACGAAACTTGTAGAGATGTTCAAAATCAAGAATTCAATCAAAATGGAGGAGGTAATCGTGGATGTGGCTGAGTCATGGTCAAATATTTTGACAAATACGAGAGAAAGTAAACTATTCCAAAACAAATAAGTCTCATATTCAATGTTATAATCGTAGTAAATTTGGTTATCATAGTTCTGAATGCTATAGTAATTCTGCAAATCAAGAATGGGTTTACCATACAGAAAAAAATAGCGATATGACAGAAACACTGCTTCTAACAGGTAATACTACACAAAAAACTGAAGATTTCGTGGGGTACTTGGATACTGATTCTAGTAATCATACTTGTGGAAACAAAGATTATTCTCTCAAATTAATGAAAGTTTTCATTCTACTGCTAAATTTGGTGATAATTCCACCATTAAAATTGTGGGAAAAGAAAAAATTCCAATTTGGACAAAAGAAGGATGTTGAACAATTGAAAATAAGCAGAAATAAGTCATTGCAAATGTCAAGATGATACCAAATAGAATGTTTCCTCTTCATATTCAAAGTGGAAGGTTACCATGTTTCAATGTTATTGTAAAAAATGATTCACGGCTTTGGCATTTAAGATTTAGACGTTTGAATTTTAGTGAACTGGAATTATTGTATTAAAAAAATATGGTAATAGGATTACCATCAATTGATCGCCCAAATGATGCATGGGAAGGTCGCAATGTGGGAGAGCAATATTGAATTTATTTTCCAACAAGATAGTCAAGAAGGGCTAACGATCTACTGAAGATTGTTCATTCAAATATATGTGGGCCTATCGAACCTCGATCATTTGGAGATAAAAGGTACTTTAAAACCTTTATTGATGATTTCGGCAGAAAAAGATGGATTTTCTTTCTTGAAGAGAATACAGAAGCATTTTCAGTGTTTTGAAAGTTTAAGTTATTTGTTGAAAAGTAAAGTGGTCGTCCTATTAAATGCTTAAGAACTGACCGAGGTGGTGAATATACTTCAAATGATTTTGTTCGATTTTACAAAAATCATGGTATCAAACACCAATTGACTACGGCATACACTCAACAATAAAATAGAGTTACAGAAAGAAAAAATCAAACAATTATGGACATCGTCAGAAGCATGTTGAAAACAAAATCTCTACCAAAAATGTTTTGGGCAGAAGTTATAAATTAGAGTGTTCATGTATTGAACTTGTGCCTAATAAAAAGTATAAGAAATATGATACTAGAAAAAACATGGAGTGGCTACAAGCCAAGTGCAACACATCTCAGAGATTTTGGTTGTATTGCTTATGCTCATATTCCGAATGAAAAGAGAAAGAAACTGGATGACAAAAGCGAGGTATGCATTTTATTAGGTGCAGTGATTATTCTAAGACTTATCGACTTTATAATCCCAAAATTGAAAAATTTGCAAAATAGTAGAGATGTAACTTTTGCCAAAGATAAGGGTTTTTAGTAGACAAAAAGTAAGGAAAAGATTATTCCTTCTGAATTTATAAAAAATGGAAAAAAATTGCCAAAGTCAAGCAGAATCAAGATGAAGTCAATTCATCTAAAAGAAAAGAGTCATTAAGAGATGTAGCTTCATCAAGTACCATTGAGGCAACTGCTAGACCCTGAAGAACTCCAAAGCAGCCAAGTTGGATGAGAAATTTTATTGTAAGTAATGACAATGACATGATATCGATGAAAATAATGATGAAACCTCACTTGCACATTTTGCTTTCTTTTCTGAAACTGATCCATTAGATTATAGAAGTGTTGCAAAAGATGAAAAATGGAAGAATGCAATGTAGTAGTAAATAAATTCATAGAAAAGAATAACACATGGAAATTGGTTGATCTTCCTGAAGAACATAAACCTATTGGTGTAAAGTGGGTTTATAGAACAAAAATTAATGGAAATGGTGAAGTTGAAAAGTATAAAGTCAGATTTGTTGCTGAAGGCTACAAGCAGAAAGCAGGAATTGACTACAATGAAGTCTTTGAACCCATAGCTCAGCAAAAAACAATCAGGTTAGTTCTCTCATTGGTCGTTGAAAATTTGTGGTCTGTTTTTTAGTTGGATGTAATGTCTACATTTCTACATGGAGATTTAATCAAAGAGGTATATGTGGAATAACCCTCTGGTTTTATCAAACGAAAAAGTAAAAATAAAGTTTATAGATTGAAAAATGATTTGTATGGTTTAAAGCAAGCCCCTTAAGCATGGTAGAGTCGTATTGACTTTTATTTTGAAAATATTAGATTCATTAAATGTCCATATGAACATACTCTTTATGTGAAATATGGAAAAAGAGACAAAATATTGATTGTTTGCTTATATGTGGATGATTTGATATATATATATATATATACACACACACACAGAAAATGATTAGTTTATGATAGATAAATTTAAACAATTAATAGAAAAAGAATTTGACATGATTAATATGGGATTGATGAATTATTATCTTGGAATTGAGGCTAATCAGTCAAAAGGAGGCATTTTCATAACTCAAAAAAAGTATCTAAAAGAAGTGCTATAGCATTTTTAGATGGAAACAAGTAAGCCCATTTGCACTCAAGTTATTATAGGATTTAAATTATCTAAAGATAATGGTGGAAGAAGAGTGGACAGTACTTTATATAATCAGATTGTAGGTAGTTTAATGTATTCGACAACTACAAGGTTGGATATCATGTATGTAGTTAATTTGATTAACAAATACATGGAATGTCCAAGGGAAATGTATCTCCAAGCTGCAAAAAGAATCTTGCGTTGCTTGAATGGGACAAGAAACCTTGGCATTTTATATGATAATAAAAATTCTTGCTTTATAGGTTTTACTGATAGTGATTATGCAAGAGATCTAGATGACAAAAAAAAGCACATTAGGATATGTCTTCTTCTATGGAGATGGAGTGGTATCATGGTCATCAAAGAAGTAATCGATCATGACATTATCTACCACGAAAGCGAAGTACTTTGCTGTAACAGAATGTGCATATCAAACTATTTGGCTGAAAAATATACTCAAAGGGTTGAATTATCAAGAAAATGCGTTAGTTCACATATTTTATGATAATAATTCAGCAATTGCACTCGCCAAAAATTCAGTTTATCATGGAAGAAGCAAGCACATTGACATGTAATGTCATTTCATCCGTCGGTTGGTGAAATAGAAGAAAATTGAGCTCTTGTATTGCAAGACATCCGATCAAGTGACAGACATATTCACTAAGCTTTTGAAAACTGATCTATTCGTAGCATTAAGAAATTTACTTGGCCTTTGTAATTTAGATGGTTCGATTTAAGGGAGAGTGTAAGGAAACCTCCCATCCCACATGGGTTATGTGAGGAAATGGGAGGGGGCCATTGCATTATGAAAGGGCAGCCGATCCCCTCCCCACCCGCCCATTTCCAACATAAAAATCCAACAACAGAAGCAGTTTTGTTATTAAGCTAGGCCAGATTTTTGGCTAGGCTAAAAATTGCTTTTGGATTAAGCTCTTTTGATGTATGTTGTTATTATAGCATTATAATATTTAGTTTTTTTCTTTTAGAGAAGTTATTTTTCATCATTAGCATAATTGTTGTGGGATATAAGTATTGCTTTGACATATTTCAGGTAGCATTATTGTAGAGTTATTTCAAGTATTATTGTGAGGTTATTTTCAAGTTGTATTGTGGGATTATTTCCAAGTAGTGTTATTATTGAATGAAATATAGTGTCGTGACAAACTATAAGGCTGGAAGTGCCCAACGAAATTATAAATCTTGTTAGAAGTGTCTATTTTATAGGAAATTTCAGAAAGCAGCAACCAAAAACTTAAAAAACAAAATGTTGTTATAGTGCAAGAACAATCGAATAGGCATGCACGCACGCCTGCCCCAGAATGAAATTAAAGATGTAATATCGAAGAGAGAGAGAGAGAGAGAGACGACGAACAAATCAAAAGCAAAACGGAATTACTGTGCTGATGGCAACTAATACATCTCTGATCTTGAATTCCCCCTGTACACTAGTTGTAGAAAGTTTACATTGATTACATTGAACATCACCATGCATGTCTGAGCACAAGCAACTCAATATTCATCGATCCATAATAAACAAGAAAGAGAGTCCCACACCCACCCAACATCATATCCTCCAGCTGCATTGATCTGCATGCCTCTGCCTGGATGTCTATTGAATAATTAGTAAACCCTGAATGTTTGGATAATGGTGTTGTGCCATGGGTCAGAAATGTGCTGTAGGAGGTTGTCAAAGGGTCCCTTTCCTGTCACGTTGTGTTGCACCACAAACCCCAGGAACGCCAACATTGCTAGCCTTCCTGCAACCAAATTCATCCACATTAATTGTAATTAATTGATTAATTATTAAAGGGTAATTAAATGGTATATGATTGTTATTGATATATACCGTTGGCAAGTTCCTTCTCCTTGGCCTCAAGAGTAGGAGCGAAATTGAGAGGGTTGAAAACGCTGCCTGGGTATCCGCACTCATGGGGAGGCAGGCTGTAGTTCTTGAAGATGGGATCTTGATTCACGCATCCTGGGTTCTTGATGTCTTGCCATCTTCTGATCTCCACGTAGTGGAACAAGATGAACTCGATGACAAAGAGGGTGGAGGACGATGCAAAGTACTCTGCCTTGCCGGCATCGTACCACTGCGGTGCGTTGATGATGCCGATTTTCGTCAAAACTTCCGGCAGCAACATCCCTGCCACACCCAACATGGCCCAACGCCCATTCACAAGCTCTGCCTGCACGTACCACCTCAAGTTCTCTGGGTCCTCTGCCAACCCAAGTGGGTCGAATCCGTTGTCACCGGGGAGGCTAATCACACACACGCATATACAGATAGACACATATAATAATAATTACAATATCATCAACAAATATTAATTCATTGAACGAAATTAAACCTAAGCTCAAATACGTATATGTAAGTACCTGCCATCGAGATAAGCCGGGGAAGCCAAGCCAGGCAACCACTCGCCTTTTTTGGCGACGATTTTCAAAGGCTTGGAGGTAGCAGCAGCAGCAGGCGTTTTAACCACGAATTCTCTTGCCAATCTGCCAGGCGAGCCTGTAAGGAATCTGGATTTCAACGCTCGTGGCTGGAAAGCCGCAACTGGGGAGGCCTGAGCCGTCACCATTGCCATCCTAGCTAAAGCCCTTTCCTTACTGAGTGCTGGCAAATCTGATACAGATGCCGGCGATGGCGGCTCTGTTTTGGGGGATCCTTTTGTATTTCTTTCGCTGGCCAATGTTGTGGCCCAAATCAATGCTGGGAATGGACGGCTGGATTTGGTGGTCTGGGATATAATCTGACGTTGGAGATCCCATGTGTTATTCAGCCAACCAATGGGAGGTTCTCTTCCTTATCACAACTTATCCATTTCCCAAATCCTAAAATCTATCCGGCTTCCTTTGTTGGGCAAATAAAAATCTGGTGGATCCCATATACCCACACAGCAGCTGCCAAGTAGGCTTGCACGGGAGAGAAATGAATGGCTTAGGCCTGCGAGAGGGAGAGAGAAAGAGGGATTCTGCCGAATCTAAAAGGCAACAGATGAGTGGATGCCATTGTTCCTCGTTTCAAAATATCATGACACGAACAGGGTGGAGCTCATAGGACTCTGGTTGAACTCAATTAACCCTAACTCTGTCTACCAAGTTAACCTTCATTCCAACCTTATTTTTAAAGTTGAGTTTTAGGCTATTATTTTGATGAATTTATGTTTTATTTAAAAGTAATAAATTTAAATTTTCATATGAATATATCATAATAATGTAAGTAAATATAATAGTATATAGTTATACTATGGACTTTTAAAAAAATATACCAATATCAAGAATATTTCTAGAAAAAATCTAACATAAAAATAAAATAAATGAAGAAAATTAATGGATTTAAAGATAAATAATAGATATAAAAGATAAATATAAATAAAATAATATACTTTATTTCTATTATAATTACAATATGCCACATATGTATTCGAATATAAATAATATAAAATACACAAAATATAAAGAATTATTGTTTAAATATTATAATATATTTTATAATAATGAACAAGTAGGAAATCGGGTTTTAGTTCAATTCAATCCTAACTCCATCATAATTATAGATCGGGTTTCTTAGATTCCGGCTCAAGTTGTTAAAAAGTGAAAAAAAAGTTCTCACACTATCGTAAATGGGTTCGAGTAGCCGAGTTCGAGCTTAACTCAACTCAAATTGCACCCTGAACACAGACGCACTACACCATCAGTACGAATCTCAAAGATAATATTGTTTCATTCCAAACAACATTCGCATGTATCAATTCCATAATCTTTATACTCCGTTTAGCCTAAAGCTGACAAGTACGCATCTAATATTTGCAGAGAAATAGAGAATCCTTTCTATTTCGTCTTTTAAAAATTCATAAGATTCCGACCGGTTGATAGCTAGGTAAGTATATGACAAATGCTCAATGTCTTCAGACCAGTGATGGGGAGGATTCTTGTCATTTTAATTGATTGAGAAATTAGACAACCAGGAACCATGCACATGCAATGCTCACAAAACTCCCCCTGTAATAAACACAGCTCGATAATACTGTGGGCAAGGGTCTAGTCCAATGGTTGCAGTAATTAGCTCCACTTTTTTATTTATTTATTTAAGTAATTAGCTCTACTTGTGCAACAAAGGGTCGCTTTTTCTGTAGTTTCTTTTTAACTACTAATTCATCTATATTTTTCTATCTGTCTTTGATGCCAAAATGACTTTGATTGGAAATAAAATAAAATAAAATTATGGTATCAGAATGTCTTCGATTGAAAACTTATACGTTGTAATAATTTAACCTCACTTAAGTGTTATCAAAGCAAAATTTTCCAATGAATATATTCTCTAGGCATTTCGATATTATGAGTTTTCCTATAACTGGGCCTAAAAAGAAACTTCTATTCCTTTCACAACCTTTTACATACCCAAAATATACAGTCATTTTCAAGCCCACAATCAAAATATTTTCACGTTCCCAATTTAACTGGACCGTATGCAAAATTACATTCATAAAATTTTGTTCCAAAGATGGATTTGCTTGATTCAAACCCGAGTGAAAAATCATGAACTTCACCTTATATATTTCACCTATTTTTATGGAGAACTTCAGATGTAATGCCCCCTATGGCCCAATTAGAAATGCATATGTTTCCCCATTTTATTGTTTCGAAGAAACTCAATGGCCTAAAAATTGAGAACCCTTTCGATGTTTACATTTGAAAACTAACACATTCACTTGAAAGCCCAAATTTGTCTAGGGATTATTTGAAGAATGGGCTCACAATAGCTCCAAGCGCACATTACAAGCAACAACCACCAATCTATACCTTTGGTTAATTGCAACACCTTTGAAATTGACCCTTGAAATAGTGAAGAATCAGGGTAAAATAAATGAGGATCAAGGCACAAATGAGGAGTTAAATTCAATGAAAGGGAGAAATTTGACTTACTAAGCAACTAATACTATGGGCCCTATGGTGATTTTCCAAAACCAACCACAAAATTACTAAGAAGGACCCCTGTTAGTTGGAATTTAGCAAAATGGGCAGTGGTGAACGCATCAAA
>JAXCLR010000092.1:50417150-50440513 GCA_035584095.1 Annona squamosa
GCTGAGGACCTCCAAAAATTCCACTGCCATTTTACTATCTTGCTTCTCTATAATTTTTGTTTTTCCTTTGCTTTATAGCATTTGGTGGACCCATGATAAGAATGGTGAATTGGTAACAAAGAATCAGGTGTCTTGATCTTGGCCAGATCACACCAAAAAAAAAAAAAATCACATGGCACCTGTGCTATGCTATGGTCTTCTTCCTTTTTTCTCTGTTAGTGGCATTAGTTTGAAGGTGTTGACACCTCCTGCGTCCCATTCCTCATTGTCATAAAAATTTTACGGCTTTATATGGGGCATAAGCTCGTCCATTAGCATTAGCAGCAGCAGCAGCAGCAGCATTTCCCTGTTGCATTTGATCTGGTCCATCACTTGGTCTAGAAGACATATTTCGGTTGCATATATCATTATCCAGCGGTGATGTACCGTCCAATATATATATTTTTTAAAATATCATTTCCATCGCATTGCGTCCTTTCATGGTCTAAAAGGGGAAAAATATATATTTTCATCATATAGCATTTGGACCATGCCATGGTCTGAAAAAAATAATAATAATAACTTCAAAATTATTCTTCTAATAATCCACCTGGACCATTTCATGCCCTTAAAAAAAAAGGATTTAGTCCAAGCATAATCATCAGGCAGCAATGAAGGTATACGCCATCAGGTTGCCTTTTTTCAAAATTTTCAAAAATTATTTTTTCATCATACCATTTTTATCAAGGCTATTAAAAATGATGGTTTGAAAACAGAACCAAAAAAAAAAAAAAAAAAACTTATCCGGTATTGCTGCATCTGTGACCGTACCATAAGAAAAAGATCAATTTTACAAAAAATCATTTTCAAATCACCATATTCTACTTATACCGTGCATACTTCGGAAAAAAGGGGAAACATTTTTTGCATTTTTTATTTTCATCAAAACCATTAAAACGATGCTTTAAATCATCAAAAAAAAAATTTTAATTTTCGTCTTGAGTTATATACCCAAAGTGATTAAATTCACATAGGCTACTTACCGTGAGATGAAAACTCACGTTGCACGAGAGAATAGAGTTTTCGTTTCGATTTTCTCGAGATAAAGTCTGTCACTTAATTCAAGAGAGTAGAATTTTGGTGTTAAGGGATTTGGTTGGATGGGTTAACTCATTTAAAATATCTTAAGATTAACCTGTTTACTAACTTATTTAAAAAGTCTCAACCTTTTACTCTTTTAATAAAGAGATTGGCAGGTTGGTTGGCGACTTGAAGGCCTAGACTCTGGCAGATGATGATCTTATAAAAAGAGGCAAGAGTGTTTTTGGTGCAGGAGAAACGGAACTAGGAGAAAAACTAGAAAATAAAATTAGGATGACAGTAGAAAAATAAAAATTAGATGTTAGGAAAAAGACTTGGTGAGAAAAAATTACAATGGGATTTGAATTTATATATGGGAGTGTTTGAAAAACAAAAAAACTTATTAAACCAAAACTTTTCAATTTCTTTAACTATCATATTTTTTAATTATTATTTTTCTTCTTCTTATATAACTATCCTATTTTTCGATTATTTCTACGCAATTACCTATATGACTAACATATCTATTTTAAATTTATTCTCTTTACTCTTTGTCATTACCTCTATCATATAACATTATTTTCTACAAATTCAAAAACTTTTACACTAAAACTTTTCATCTAAAATTTTGCCACTTCCTAAACGCACTCTATGGGTTAACCAAGTTAAATTGGTTGAACAAGTTAAATAGGTTAAACGGGTTACTAAACTGGTTGAAAGATTATAAAACCACAATCATAATCCGTTTATTTAAATAAATAGTTAAAATGGTTGATGAATCATAATCCATTTATACAAAATTCTAACCCAAACTTATTTATAAATGGGTTTGAAAAGTGGGTTAACGCGTTGACCATGACCATTAATACTCCTAAATTGAGTTAAAGCCTCATAAAAAGTCTAGAGAATAAATTCATGCTCTCAACCCTCCGAGCTTTTGTATAAAATTTTTTTTTCCAAAAAGTACATTTTTAGGTATCATATTAAGATAAATAAAAAAAGTCACTCATCTGGCCATGGGACCCCCAAAATATATATTTTTTATAAACATGTACAACCAGGTATATCTAACCAATAAACGAAGTTTTACCATTTTAGATGATTTTAAGTATTTTTATTTCTAAACACAGTGACAATTTCACAATTTTCTAACTCAAAAAGTAAGAAAAATGCCACCATTTTTAAGAATAAAAAATAGTTAAAAGCATTCAAAAATGGTAAATCTTAGTATTTAGGTTAAGTATATCTAGCTCTACATGTTTATAAAAAATAAAATAAATAAAATAATGAATTTTCTGGCTAGACACATGGCTACCGCCACATGCCCGTCCACACCCAATCACTCCTCAATAAAATATACCTTATGTACTTATTTATTTTCTCTTAGTTGCACGTCCATGGTCGACCTAGACTCTATATATTTCAGTGTTTTATTATACACGGTCTAACCATCGTCATTTAGTTAGTGGTGACTCGAAATAAAATTAATGTGTTAAGTGTACTTTTTGTTTTACTGGCAACTACTTACGTTCTAGTAGTTTCATGCATAATGCTATCCGTTAATTGCACCTAATTGAGACGCCTATTAGATTTGACTAATTACTCATTATCTAAAAAATTTTAATAACTTACATCATTTAAAAAAATTTTAATGCTTGCATTTTCCTTCCTCAACCTCATGTTTATACCTCATATATTTCTTTTCAGTACTAATGTTGTACCCATTTTCCACACTTTTTATCTTTTTCATTTACATATTTAATTTCTATATCTAACTTGTGTCATACTTTATCGACTAACTTGTGTTTCAAATTTATTTTTTTGCTCTTGTACTTTTACGCATCAAGATTATTTTTATAAATTTTGTAATATTGCATAAACACACTTCTTATTGTTTCTCCCTTTCCCCTTCAATGCTTTCACTTTTTCCATCCACACTCCTCATTGTACATTTACTTTTATAACTTGCATCATTTCTTTATATTCTTTTAATTTTTCACCCATTGAACCAATAGTCTGACTGATACTAGTGTGATTAGGCTAGGTGCTACACACATTTAATATTTTTTAAAGTTTTTTATAAACCTACTAAATTAGATATATTTAATTTATAAACTAAGTTTTATTATTTTACTGTTTAATTATTATTTTTATTTTTAAAACACACTACTTCTGAAAAATGACCACAAAAAATTCAAAAAAATTGAATTATAAAATAAATATATATATTATTTTTTATGGAAAGGAAAACACCCTATCCCAACTCCCTGCCAAGGTGGAAGGGGGAGGAGATGGGATGATCCAATTTTTTTAAAAATAAATATATTTAAATTATTAAGTATATAAAAAAAACTCAAAAAGTTTTAAAAAATACGTCAAATGCCTGCAATTAAGACCAACTACGCGTGGCCAAAGGGAGTCGGCCCTCTATTCCCATAAGGCACATTTGAGGTTGTCTGGAGAATTCTACATGCAAATGGGCCTCCACTTGTCAAAGCCCATTCTGGAAGACAGCGGTCAAATCATTTTATTTTATTTTTTATTTTTTTTTATCAGGAGGAGCTTTTTTTATCATTATCAAGAGGAACCTTTAAGACGAAGTGAAGAACAATTTTTCTCAAGCTAAATAGACTGAGGACAATACAATGAACGGCTTGGATCAAGCAGATGGTCAATATTTCATTGATTTTTAGAGTAGTCAAAGCATGCATGAAAACCCAGAAACGAATATTTGCATCCACGGTTGCAACTCAAGTAAGGTACCATCGTCTTACATCAAAAAAAAAAAAGTAAGGTACCATCGTCAATCCATCAGGTAACTTAAAATAAATAAGGAAAGTTCCTATGTTCAAACTCATACAGCAAGCAAGCTCCAAATTAAAAAAGAAAAAAAAACATCTGGTATAATTAGAACTCATAGAGCAAGTAAGCTCCAAATAAAAAAAAAAAAACATTTGGTATAATTAGAGTAGGATAGGTTTCCAAAATTAGTAATATACATTTAATATCTCTTTTATGAAATATATTATATCTTGAAGATATAAAATAAATATTTTAAAATATAAAATCTTGATTAATTTATTTATTGTTTAGTATATCTAACAAATGCATTTTAAAACTATATCATTATCATATTGGTTACAATTTTATCATATTTGTTACAAGTTTTTAAGTAATACAATACGAAGAATAATGTAAAGAACCAATTTGGAACTAAAGTAATCTTAAAAAATAGGGTCCAATATGTTTAAAATCCATCCAATCTAAAAAAAATATGGTAGAAATTTTTGAAAATAGAATAAAGGTAAGTTTAAAGTAGAGTAACTTTATTTTTATACCAGATCAAGACAAGGTTAATTTGACTCTCATATTTTTTTTTCAATAAGTCTCATAACAGACTTCAAATTATTCTTGGATTGATTTTGGGATAGCGGGTAAGGTAAAAATGTAAGTTAAATAAAACTAATTAATGAAAGAGAGATGAGCATATTAACCCGGTAAAGCAAATGTCTTGCTTAGACGACCTTGAAAAATTCATTTACACCATTTTTTTTTGCTTTTTTTCACACACTTATTTATATAAGTTTATTTAATATATAAACTAAGTTTTATAATTTTTAGATTTGTGTATATATTTTTTGAAATTTTTAAAAATAAAGATATTTTAAATACATATATACACATGGATGTTTAATAGTCTCAAAAATGGTCATTTTGTTAAAAATCATTGGTCGAAATTTTTATAAATGCCCAAAATATCGTAGTATAAAGTAATAAAAGGTGAAATAAAATATAAAGAAGATAAATTAGGGCTCTCCAATTCAAAGCTCACATGCAATTAGGGCATTGGTGACTTATGATATTCAATTTTTTTATTATGTCAAAATTTCGATAGGCATATTAGTAATTTTACATATTAATTAATGGTGTTAACTCGCAGAATTAGTATTTTTCATGTTAACTACAAATGTAATGGGTATATCTAGAATTTTAAAAACAAATGGGTATATTTCGGATTACAGGCAAATGTAATCTGTATATTTGAGAAAAGTCCAATAAGTTAATAAAGCATATTTCATTTAGAGTGTGTTTAAGAAGCGGGAAAACTTGTGGATCAAACGTATGCAGTGTAAAAGTTATTAAAATGACAGAAAACTTTTTTACAATATTGTTAATCTATATGTATTTAATATGTGCATAGTTTTTTACCATTTTTGGAGTATTTTATATATTATTTTTTATTTTTAAAAATTAGTGTCATTTTAGGTAATTTAAAATTATCAAAAATGCCACAAATTTTTAAAAAGCAAAAATAAATATCTAAAATATTCTAAAAATGGTAAAAATTTATAAAGATGTTAAATACACTTATATCAACAGTTTTATAAAAAAAATTTAAAAATTAAAAAAATGGGTGTATGCGCCCAGGAGGATTGAGCGCTGCATGCTCCCGGGCGCATACGATCGGCCATCGAAAACGATGTGGCATAAAAAAGCAATGATGAGGAATAAAGTAAATAAAATTAAAATAGACAATATAGTTATATAGGAAGATATGAAGAAATAATTTTAAAAATAAGGTAACTATGGAGAACAAAAAGTTTTAGTTTAAAATTTTTTTATGTGGCCAAATATGCCTTTATAATAGATTTTTACATTTTAAAAAATATTTCTTAAAATAATAGTTTTTTCTATGAGTGTTTCTGAAATATTAAGAAACCTATAATTGTGCATGAAAGCTATATAGATGTAAATTCTTTTTATTAATTCTTATATTATTTTTTAGATAAATTAATTCTTATATTATTGATATAGTTAATCGTAAAAAATATAAAAAATTTGAAAGAAAATGAAAATAAGATTTAAAATAGACTTATAATTTTTAATAAATGAATATATGCATGACGAGTTGAGATTTTTTAGTTCAAGACATGGTTGACCTATCCTGACCCTATTTTTAAATTTAAGCAAAAAATGTTGACTTATCCTTCTACCTTAGTTAGGGTAGGCTACAAGTCAACCCCACTCTAATTCCTTCCCTTATTTAAGAGTATGTAGGATAGGAGGTCTATGATTTGAAGTTAGTTAAAAATATTTTTCTCATTTACTCATCCTTTTGTAGTGTAAAATTTTGATATGATATGAGTAATGATGATGAGCCAAAAAATAAAGTTAAAAGAATTAAAGTAATCATATAGGTAATTATGAAGATATAATTGAATAAGAGAACAGTTTATAAGAAAATGTAAATAAATTATTTTAAAATATGATAGCTATGGATAATGAAATGTTCTATATTGACAAGTTTACGAAAATGTCGAACACACTCGCAAATGAACAATTTAATTTTATTTAATTTAATTTGGTTGAGAGTTGAAAATTTTATTTACAATACTTTTTTTTTGCTTTTTTTATATACTTATTTATCTAAGTATTTAACATATATAAACTAAGTTTTATCATTTTTAGATATTTGTATATATTTTTTAAGATTTTTAAGAATAGAGGTATTTTAAATACATATACATGGATGTTTAAAAGTCTCAAAAATGATCATTTCGTTAAAAATCGTTGGTCAAATTTTTTATAAATTCTCAAAATATCCTATTATAAAATAATAAAAGATGAAATAAAATATAAAGAAGATAAATTAGGGCTCTCCAATTCAAAGATCATACGCAATTAGGGCATTAGTGAGTTATGATATTCAATTTTTTAATTATGTCAAAATTTTGATAGGCATATTAATAATTTTACATATTAATTAATGGTGTTAACTCGCAAAATTAGTGTTTTTCATGTTAGCTACAAATGTAATGGGTATATCTAGGATTTTAAAAATAAATGGGTATATTTCAGATTACAGGCAAATGTAATCGGTATATCTGGACAAAGTCCAATAAGTTAATAAAGCATATTTCATTTAGAGTATGTTTAAGAAGTGAGAAAACTCTTGGATCAAACGTACGCAGTGTAAAAGTTATTAAAATGACAGAAAATGATGTAGCATAAAAAAGCAATGATAATGAGTAAAGAAAATAAAATCAAAATAGACAATATAATTGTATAGGAAGATGTGAAAAAATAATTAAACATAAGGTAACTACGGAGAGCAAAAAGTTTTAATTTAAAATTTTTTTATGTGGCCAAACACGCCTTTATAATAGATTTTGACATTTTAAAAAATATTTCTTAAAATAATAATTTTTTTCTATAAGTGCTTCTGAAATATTGAGAAGCCTATAATTATGTATAAAAATTATATATATGTAAATTCTTCTTATTAATTCTTATATTATTTTTTGGATAAATTGATTCTTATATTATCGACATAGTTAATCATAAAAAATATAAAAATTTTGAAAGAAAATGAACATAAGATTTAAAATAGACTTATAATTTTTAATCAAAGAATATATGCCGGATGGATTGGGATTTTTTTAATTCAAGACATGGTTGACCAATCCTAACCCTATTTTTCAATTTAAGTGAAAAGGTTGACTTATCCTTCTACCGAGTTAGGGGTAGGCTATGAGTCAACCCTACTCTAATTTTTTCTCTTATTTAAGAGTATGTAGGGTAGGAGGTCTATCATTCGAAGTTAGTTAAAAATATTTTTCTCATTTACTCATCCTTTTGTAGTGTAAAATTTTAATATGATATGAGTAATGATGATGAACGGAAGAATAAAGTTAAAAGAAATAAAGTAATTATATAGGTAATCATCAAGATATAATTGAATAAGAGAACAGTTGTACCAGAAAATATAAATAAATTATTTAAAAATATGATAGTTATGGATAATGAAATATTTTATATTGACAAGTTTACGAAAATGTGGAACACACCCGCAAATGAACAATTTAATTTGGTTGAGAGTTGAGACTGGAGTCCAGCTCAACTAGGCAATTTTCAATCTCGTGAGATGGGTCTTTTTCTTGTATGATCACATCAACTAATTTCCAGTCCATGTGACCTGTCGGACGGGCTGTAACAAACAAAAGATAAAAGGCAGTTGCTCATCAACCACTAGTGGAATGCTGTCGTTGTCACTGAATGTATTAAAGATGAGCAGGAAAAAGATGTCCCAACCACGTTCCAATCGAACTAACGTGGGAAATGAAATTCTCAATTCTTATATTTAGAAATAGATAAAACTTTTAATGAAAAATTATAAAAAATAGAAGTTATCAAATGATGTGATATGATAAGAGTAATGATGAAGAATAAATAGAATAAAGTTATAATAGATAAATTAGTTGTGAACGTAGTTGTGTAGAAATAATTAAAAAGTAGGATAGTTATATAGAAAAATATGAAAGAATAATTAAAAATAGAATAATTATGGAAAGTAAAAAGTTTTAGATTGAAAAGTTTTAACTTATAAATTTTACTCATTAACAAACGTACCCTTAAATTCAAATTACTCTTCTACCCGTCCCAAATGGAGAAATGATTCAACGCTAATCTTTTCGGAGGAATGACTCGATATTATTTATGCAGGGAATCGGTAGACTCGGCAGTGAGAAAAATAGAAATTTAAGTTTGCAATACTACAGGATAAAATGTGAATAAATAAGTTTGCCGTGTGACAGAATGATTAAAATATAAGGTAAAATTGAAAAAAGTACGTTAATTGGTTAAATTAGATATCAAATTATTTCTGAAAAAATATTGTAAAAAGAGAGGTGGGAAATTTACTTCCCTCGTTATCCCTTGTACCATGACTAAGTATGAAATTATTTGTGCTTATCCTTTGTTTTTTAATTTTAAATTATTTTTAAAAAATCTAAACTGTTTGTGATATTTATCTATATGTATTTATTTATAATTCCAAAATCTACGTGCAAATGTTTATATTTTCAAAATACGATATCCTTCGTCAAGTTGGCATGGCCTTTCGCATTTCCTATCCTGTGCCCAAATTTCTTCTTTTGCATCTTAAGTGCTAAGGCCTATTCGGAATTATGCAGTCGAATGTGATTTGGACGGAAGAAGATTGGGTGAAAATAATTGTGGAAATGAGAAAAGCTGATTTGAAAATTAAAAAGATAAGTACGTCGTGTACGAAGAAATAGGAAATTACATATAAATGGTAAAAATAATATTGAAAATGATAAATTTTAAAATTTAAAATCTTATCCTATCCCATATCCTCATATATACATACATATATACACGCACACATTTGCATATATAAAAGTACAATTCTATACATTAACCATGCATCAGGACCAAAAATATATTTTTTACTATTTTCATAAGATTATTATATATGCTAAATGTATTTAATCTATACAACAAGTTTTAATATTTTTGAATATATGTACGTTTTTTTTAATTTCAAATGCACCCCTACATTTGAAATTCAAATATATATATACACGCACATCTTTAAAAATAATAAAACTTGTTATATAAATTAAATACACTTAAAATAATAGAGAAATAAGATTTAAATGTAACGATATTTATTAGGAATGTAAAAAGTTGCATTGAAAATATTAAAAAATTGCTTCACAAATTTTTTTAAAAAATCTGTATTATGAGCAAGGATACACATTCCATTTAGAGATGGTAAAGAAGGAAAGCTAGAATTCCCTTCCTTTGATTGAATTTCAAAATTTAAATAAATTTCAATTCAAAGTGTAAATTGGGCACGTTTATTAAACAGTCATTGGAAACGTAGGTGGAAAATAGTAGGATGGTTGATTTCAAGGCTCCTCATTAATTAACAAATCATTATATTTTTTCATTTTTATCTTTATATTTTAATTATTTTCCTATTAACTACCATCCAACAAATCTATTTATTTCAACTTTACTCATATTATTTTATTTTAATCACACAATTTTTAAAATATTCTATTCTGTGCTCTCACCCGAAACTACACCTTCTATACTTGTTCACTTTATGGAATGTCCCCTAAAGGGTGCTAATCATAAACGTAGAATAGAGAATGGAATGAGAAATGTACTAATAACAAGATGGTCCCCCGAGGAAGGACCCGGACCGGACCTCTACAAATTTTGCACGTGATCAGCAATCGGGTGCGCATCTTTTGGACAGAAATAGAATCAATCCACTGCCCTGATCCACATGATGAGAAGAGATGCGATCGAAATAGTACATAATCCGATCCGACTCGACTCGTCACGTCGTCTTCTGCAGCGCAGGGCGGCCCAGCCCAGCCCCAGAGCTACAGATCAGACAGAGACAAAGGAGGGGATCCAAAAGGAAGATGCGGATGACAAGTTTTTTTTTTTTTTTTTTTTTAGAAAAAAAAAGTAACAGAATGAAGTGATACAACATGAGTAAAATGATTAATTGATTTTTTATGAGTATTATATTACAATAATCTCAACTAATAAAATAAACGGGCCCCGAAATATTCTTATAAATTTTTCTAACAATAATATTACAAATATCTCAAATATCTCAGCCGATAAACAATTGTAGACTATCCTCCTCATACCCTATTTCTAAAAGGTCTACCTTACCATACTCATGTACAGGGTCGGCTCCTGTTATACGCTACCCATCCTATTAACTTTAAGGTCGGTTGTGGTTTCAGTTTCGATTCCAAATTAGTGCCTACAATAACTAATGATAACATGTGAAAAATTAATTTTTGTGTTGTTTTAAATAATATAAAGCAATACTCATTTAGACTTTATAATTTATAATTAATTTTCATTTTGTTGTCTTTACATCTATTTACATATACTTGATAGCCTTATTATCCATATTAATAATCACATTCACGTCATCATCCTCATTCATGTTATCAACATCCATTATTACAAATACAAACCAAATATAATTTACAAAAAAATTAAATAAGGAAATCAATCCAATAATTGTTATTATTGGTGAATAGGGGATAGAAACTATTATGTATTTATCTATATGCACATATTTATAATTATTTACATATTAGAGTACTCATGTGGTTACCCATCCGGGTTGATACCCAACGTGCGTACCTTATTCTTACCCTATTTAAGGAATTGGATAATGATTTCTACACTATTTGTGCCTACATGTAAAATTTTGTACTTTATCATACCTAATTTAGGGTCGGGTCATTAAGTACTCAAAGATATTCTATCCAAGTTGCACCCCGACAGCATCTAGCTAATACAGAAAGCATGCACCAACATTCCAACCCAACACTTACACACGAGTGACCGGCCTTGGTACCACTTAATTGATTAATAGGTAAAAATAATAAAAATAAGACAAAACTTAAAATAATCAAGCAAATAAAATGTCAAATCATTGATGGGTAAGAACGAAGGAGAAAATTAATTATTTTCTCCTGCCAAACGGACTTTGAAGAAGAAAATATGGAAAGCAAGAGGCTGGATATTTCCAAGAAATTCACTCCACCACGGCACTACAGCAAACAAAAGGACTCCGATTAGCACTGTTCCCACTTCCCACGCAGCAGTCCGTGCCACCGTACACTTATCAGCAAGGACTGCAATCCGCATAAAAGCAAGGAACCCGGCTGTGGTGCACCTGTTTTTTTAAAACTTCGGAGGTGCCCGGCGACAACGAAAAGTTTTCACATGAAACTTTCCGGGAGGTGTTTGTAAATAATAAAAACTTTTCATTTCAAACTTTTCAATATAAAATTTTTCATTCTCTACAACTCTTCTATTTTTTAATTATTTTTTTACATCTTCCAACACAAACTACCCTACTTTTCAATCATTTCTATACAATTATCTATACAGCTAACTTATATATTTTAACTTTATCATCTTTACTCTTCATCATTACCCCTATCATGTCACATCATTTGACAACTTTTATTCTTCAAACTTTTCATCAAAAGTTTTATTCATTTCCAAACACACCCTCTAAAACTTTTCATTCCCTACAACTCTTCTATTTTTTAATTATTTTTTTACATCTTCGTATACAAACCACCTTACTTTTCAATCATTTCTACACAATTACCCATACAACTAACCTATCCATTTTAACTTTATCCTCTTTACTCTTCATCATTACCTCTATCATATCACATCATTTGACAACTTTTATTCTTTAAAACTTTTCACCAAAAGTTTTATCCATTTCCAAACACACCCTTCGTTTGAAACTTTTTACATTGATATCGTTAATCTAAGTGCATTTAATAAGTATATCAATTTTTATCATTTTTCGATATTTTTAGATATTTATTTTGGATTTTTAAAAACCAATGACATTTAACTAAAAATCTCAAAAATAGTAAAAATTGATACGCATGTTAAATACACTTAACTTAACAATTATGTAAAAAAAATTTTAAAATTTTAAAAAATAAAGTAAAGTACACCCGAGATCCACCAAACGAAAGGACTTTTCGTAAATATATCCATTATATCTAATCTTAATCTTAAATATACTCACTACATTTTCAAATTTTCAAATATATCTACTACGTTTATAATTAATCCTCAAAACATTAATACGTGAGTTAACATCATTAGTTAATATGTGAAATTATTAATATGCCCATCAAATTTTAAGCATAATTGAAATTATTTTATAACAAGGGAATTTTGGACATTTTTAAAAATTTTAACTAACAGTTTGTAACGGAAATAGGCATTTTGGGGATTAATTGTAAATGTATTATGCATATGTTTTGGCCTTTTTGGCATGCCCTGGTGGTTCATGTTGATGCCTTTCATGTCGCTGGCATGAGTTCAACACTTGACAATTGCAAGTTTAGTTTGCATAATCCCTTTGGTGTGTAGGGGGTTTTACAAGATTTTCCCCTAAGATGCATAATCCTCACAAGATTTTACAATTGAAAAGTTGTGAACTCGTTTAATTGTAATATCAATGATCACTGTCGGTAAAAATACCAATAAAAAAAGCAAGAGGAAAAAAAATTCCTTTTTTGATGCTTACACTACCGTGAATTGTGAATGTGAAATGCTAAAGTCTATTGTGCAGAAGTAAATTAATTGGAAATAACTTTGCGTGGCAGTTGATAACGTGGTTACAGTGAAAAAGTGTGAGAAGTAAGAAATTGAAAAAGTAATGAATGATACGGTATGATAGTGCTAAAATGAGAATACATCCATTAATGACGTGAAAAACTGAATAAGAATATAAAATGTACATTTGGTAATGTGAAAAATTGTAAAACTGTAAGACATTGTCAAAATAGAAAAGAGGATATTTTAAAAAATACATGATTGATCGAAAATGATAAAAATATAGTTGGAATAAATAAGTTTGTTAGAAACAATATAAAAAATAATTAATATATACAAGTAAAATTATAAAAATAAAATAGTGGGAAGTGAGAAGCCTACACACACGCCACCTTCTCACAAATTCCCGTTGTTTCCCATTTTGCATGTTTACCGAACATCGCAACAAAGAAAGCTAGAAAAAGTATGGTTCTTGAATAATCAAGATGTCAAATATTCAGTGATAATTAAACCTTGATTACATATATGGTCCTTAATTACAAATATAAAGGGTGCGTTTGGCGTTTATAAAAACTCCCTGACAGTTTTTTGTTGCCGTGAAAGTCGTCACATCATGCTGCTGTGGCAGGATTTCAAAATGTTGCTGGTACTCCCGAAGACAAAATTGCACGCCAATTAATACACAGCCATTGAATCGTCCATGCGCTGTGGGGAGGATTTCAAATGTTGCTGCTAATGCACAATCATTGAATCGTGATGCTGGCGCCCCGGGTGAATGAAGCAGCCGTAGCTGACGAGTGGTAGGGGCTGAAATGACGGGTTTTTCGTATACAGCCCCGGTCATTGAAAAGTTTTATATGATTTTACAAGTTTCTACAAATGCCAAACGCACCCAAAATGTCATTAATTTTAGATATCGATAATTAAACTGGCTAATTAATTTATGGGTAAGACTGATAAGTCATGCAATATTTTTAGTTTGAAGCCAACTGGTAACAAAGCTAGGCGCACTCTGTCATTTGCTGGCGAATGAGACCCCTGTTTTTTCCCCGGTGGGTTTTATCATTGACAAAATCAGGATGTTTCTGAAAGCAAATACTTGTTTCTCCGTACACCATGTATTAAGGCAGGGTAATGATGTTGCACACACCTTAGCCGATTTAGTTATGGTATCTACTCTGGATCACCAGGTCTGGTAGGGCAATCCCCCACAAGCGATTCTTGGTAAAATTTGTACTGACAATTTTTATGCAATGAATTGTTTGGATTTCTCTACCCATAACCCCTTTCATATCGAATGGAGTCAGGGGTAGGGCGTATCCTTTTATCAAAAAAAACAAAACAAAAACAAAGCTAGGCGCAATTTGCTTCTGGGAGTTGAACTCATACCCTCGTGATAACCTTGACAGATGTGCCTTTCCGAAGTGGGGAAATCCGTACATTTGATGACTTTTTTTTTTATACTAGTTAAGTTAATCATTAGTAGTGTGTTCGCGTTTGGCTATAATAAATATTTTAAAATTCAAAATTTTTAATCTAAAATTTTTCATTTTTTATAATTATGTTATTTTTAATTATTTATTAGTTATTTTACTTTTTAATCATTTCTATAATACGATTAACCTATCTATTTTAATTTTATTATTATTACTTTTCTCATATCACATTTTTCTATTAATTTAAAAAATTTTATACCAAAAAATTTTCATCAAAAATATTAAAGTTTTTCCAAATATATCCAAGACATTTGACCTTAATTCTAAATATATTCACTATATTTTCCAAAATCCCAAATATACCTGTTATTTTTACCGTTAATCCTAAAAATGTTCATTCTGTTAAAAACTATTAGTTAAATTTTTATAAATGACCACAATACCATTGTTGTAAAAAAAAATAAAAGAGGAAAAAAGGAACTTTCAGACAAGAATATAACTAAAACAAGTAAATAAGAGAAGAAAATGAAAATGTGGAGCAATATTTTAGAACATTCTATTGTTCTAGCCATATAGGTAGCAAGAATGACGTGACAAACTATATAAAGAGTAGGATATCCTAAGAGGTAAATCAATTACTAACCAAGGAACTAATCAAGGAACTAACAAAGGAAGAAGTGTGGAAGCCAAACAAAAGCATGGATCTAATAAAGCACCAGTGTCCGATAGGTGTTAATGGTCATAATCAACCCGTCAATATGCTCATCCAACCAGTTTATAAATGAGTTTGGGTTGGAATTTGTGAATAAATAGATTATAATTAGTCAACCTTTTCAACCATTTAATTAAATAAATAAATTAGAGTTGAGATTTTATAACTCGTCCACTCGTTTATCAACTTATTTAACTCGTTCAACCTATTTAACTCATTTAACATATTAAAATTTTATATATAAATATAAACCCCTTGATTATTTATCCCCACTAAGTTTTCCTCCCATGACCTAATTTTCATTTTTCCTCTGCTATCCTAATTTTATTTTCTTGTTACTATCATATTTTATTTCTTCTATGCCAAAAATACTCTCTCTCCCCCGCGAGATTATTGTCTACCAGAGTCTAAGTCTTTAAGTTGTCTGGCATACAACTCGTTAACAACCTGTTGACTCATTTATTAAATGGTTGTAAATGAGTTATGGTCGAAATTTTTTAAATAGATAATAAATGAATTAAGATTAGGATATTTTAAACGGGCTAAGATTAAGAATAGGCTCTAATCGGTTCATTATCATCATCATAAGTTATTTCCTACCTAAGTGGGGTAGTGTGAGGATCAAGTATTTTATTATATTTTCATTTTCATTATAACCCTTCCTTGTTTATGAGGTAATTTACGAATATGATACTAAGAATTTATGATGTTAATGGATGCATAATATATATGGACGTGACATCTAGGGGACGTATAGTGCATGCGCTATACTATGATCTTAATATATCGGGTATAGATTTAAAAGTGTATGATGTGTCATTGTCAAGCGTTGTGACTATCTTCCACCTCGTAGAGTAGGTATGGGGTTCGACCTGTCTGGTCAGATTGCGAGAGGTGAAGAGGGCAGTACCCCCGGAGAAAATTTTAATTATTTAGTCGTAGGGGTGGGAAAGCAAATTATGAATTATGATTAGACTGACCCATGCTCCGAACTGACCCAACTCAATGGGGGTTCAATTAAAAGGAGAGCCTACGCGCATTAGGGCTTCATTTTTTTGCACCCAACTATCTTTCCCTCTTCTTCTCTTCCTGTTTTCTGCTTTTTCTTTCTTTTCCCCTTCTGTTCAATTCAATCTAGCCTAGATCTCTCCAAAAACTCCAGCAACTGCCTTGAAGATCATCAATTCACATCAAGAAAACTCAAAATCTTGGCAATTCAAGTCTAGGGTCGTTGTTTTTAAGAGTAAGCACAATCAAGGTAAGTAGATGTCACCCCTTCTTGATTTAGTGATGAAATCTGGTGTTAAATATGATATAAGGCTGGTGGGAATGTGTGTAGTGTCCAACAACTTTGTGGTATGGGGTGCAGGGTTCGTAATAGTTAGGATTAGCAGAGTCTATGAGAAATTTGCTGTGAATGTACAATTTTTATGAAGCAAAGGACTCGTTACCAGTTTTTATATTATTAAAATGTGATGTTAGTTGATTCAACTCAAACAAGAGTATGAACTAGAGGTTTCTCTTTTTTGCACCTTTTATGTGTTTGGTAAAATGCTTATGTGACAAATTTATAAAGTGAATTTAAATTAAACCCTGTTGATGTTGTGTGTGTGGTTTGTGACATTTATTCGTGTCTGTTATATATGATGTGTTATTTAAGAAGGTTGGTTGTAAAAGAGTTGTTCATGGACCCTGATTGACATGAGAAGAAGGTTGTTCATGACCCTTGATTAACATAAGTAGAGGATTGGTCATATTCTTCTCTTTATACGTAGCTATATGCATTCGTTCTTGTGAGTGAGTATTGGACCCATATCTCTTACATTGATCATGACATGCGCATCCCGAATTTTATTTATTTTCACTTTATGCTAATTACTATATACTTACTGAGTCTATTTAGACTCATATGGTTTGTTATTTTGTCTTTAGATCACAAGCCAAGTGGGAAACCTCAAGGTGGGATGAGTGGAAGACCAAATCTTGGAGACCATTAGAACAACATCTCTAATTACATTTATTTTGGAATTTATGCTCTTTGGATATTAGTATATGCAGACGATTACTAAGTCAGATTCAACTTTGACAAACATATCGTATTTAGTATTTTGAATTGGATTATAATCTATGTAGATGCATATATATATATATATATATGCATATATGATCTTTTGGTTTACTTGTAGTGTAAGGATAAATTTTAATGATTTTCCTTTCATATGAATGTCCTTATTATATGAAGATACAAGTGTATAAATGTAGAGTTGAATGTCACATTTTGGAATAAAATTGAAATGCTTATGAATAATAAGTCTTGTATTTCATACCACCCCTTATATATTATAAGGAGATGTTGCCGAATTTTTCTTATGTTATATAGTACCCATTAACTAGTTATTGAGAATATTTAGGAAATAAGGCATTACAGGTCGGCTGCATGGATTCTGTTGTGCAATTCCTAACGATTTAAGACTAAATTTTCTATAATTTGTAATATTTTTAAATCTTATTTAATTACTTTAATTCGTATTTTTTGGGGCTTTCTTATTATTCTTTTACCACTTTCTACTTGGATAAACTCTGTTCTCCTAATCGGTGCTACTTCGGGCTTCTTTTTAACATGACCAAACCATCTTAATCTATTTTCTCTCATTTTATCACAAATTGGTCTCACTTTTAAATTTTCTCAAATTATTTCATTTCAAATTTTATCTTTTCTTATTTTACCACTCATACACCTTAACATTCTCATTTCCGCTATGCTCATTTTTTATACATATTGTTCTTTAATTGCCCAACATTCTGCCCTATAAAGTATAGCAGGTCTAATCGCAGTTTTATAAAAATTTTCTTTTAGTTTTATTGGAACTCGACAGGCACACAAAATTCCTAACGCACTTCACCATTTCTTCCATCCTAATTGAATTCTATGCATTATATCTTTCTCAATTTTCTCATTCTCTTGAATTATTGATCCTATGTACCAAAAGTGATTAGTTCTTGTTACTACTTGATTTAAAATCTTAATTGGTTCCTCATCTAGGTTTTTATTATTGTGAAAACTGCATTTCATATATTCAGTTTTTGTGCAACTAATTCTAAATTGCTAATAAGTTTTTTTTCCAAAGCATTGGGGAGTAGTGGGGGAGGAAATTTTTTAGGCCTATAAATTTGCTTTGGAAAACATAAATAAGATTAGGCAGTGGCAAATATTCCAAGAGATTGACCAGACAAACATCGTTCTTATTACAAAGAGGAAAGGGGCAACTAGATTGAATGAGTTCTGCTCTCTAAATCTCATTCTTGTCCCAGCTTTTGATGTGCACATTCTAGACTAGGATGCCTAGCAAATCTTTCGTTTCCTGTCTTCCTCCCCCCCCCCCCCCCAAACTAGAACCTTCTAATTAGAGCATTTATGTCATCATAGAGCTTTTGTAAGAGATAAACAGATTCATTGTAAAATTGGGAATAACTTGAGCTATCACTTTAATTAACACTTCTTTATCTCTGCAAGACAGAAGTTTAGCTTTCCACTAGTGAATTTTGATTCATACACACTCCTTAATTAATTAGAAGACCTAGATTTTAGACTTACCCAAAATAGGCAATCCTAAATAAATTTGGATCATGTGCCCTTGTGCACTAAATGTTTCTTTAATATAACTCCTAGTAACCTTTGTGGTGTTGCTGCTGAGAAAGAAAGCAGTCCTTACCATGTTTACTGGCTGACCGGTGAACTCCTTACAAATACTCAGAATCTTCTTCAAATGTTCAATCTCATCCTTAACAATCTTAGGATTTGTTTGGTAAAACATAAAACTTAGCGGAAATGTTAAAACTTTTCAAGCTAGGTACATCGGTGTAAAACCAGTCCCATCGAAGCTGCAACACTGTCTGCCCGTACCAGCGATGGCAGAGGAATGTTACGGAGAGTTTTCATCGCCGTCAGCTACGATGTTTTCCATTTGTGAATTTGGGACCATCTGTTGTTGCACCTCTTGGTCCCTAACAATGGCTTCAAGGAATTTGACTGTTTTCAAGTCATTCATGGGCACAAAAATTAAGGGAAGGTAACACATTTATTGACACCAACGCACGTACTCTGCATAACCATCCAAAGTTGACAAGTTAAAAAACATCAAAAAGTTTTGCTGCGAACCAAACAACCCCTTAAGAAATAATAAGGCATCATCGCAAAGATATATGTGCCATACTTAATGATTCTAATATTGTTGAAGCACTTAGTTTTTGAGATGTGTTATTATGTGAAATAAAATTCTTTCTCTCTCTTTCTCTCCCTCACACAAATTTTTTTTAAGGGTTCTACCTTGAAAATTAATTAGAAATAACTTTGCTATATAGTCAAGCCGTTCAATGTATGCTTTAAGTCCTAGATTGTATCACATGGCACTAAAACAAGCTACCTACCTGCATCATTATTCCCACATTAATTTTGTTGCATCAATCAAAACAAAAACTACTACTTCAGCACGTACTTAAGGTATGTTCAAGTACATGTATTGACAGTTGAAACCTCCACATATGATAAAATCACACAATATCATATAATGTATACTTCTATGTGTATTTATAGCATGATATCTAATATTACAATTAAGCTTATACATGCAAGAGACAAACAAGCTCTCATTTATTCTTAAGAAACATAACATGCGCCCACGTGTTCTCATAGAAGACTAAGCTCCTCCCATAAATTTTTCCCCCACATGGTGGTCGAAACTACATGGGTAGGCTATTCAACCATGTCTATCTACGTTGTGAAACCACCCATGAAAAATGGAAATGGATAAGGGTAAATTGAAAATTAAAAAAAATAGACATAAAAATATGATTGAGTTGTATGCATGCAAAAAAACTTTAATTCTCATACACCTAATTAGGTTCTATATGTTTAGAAGACAATAAGAATGAAAATAGAAAAGGTCAAAAAATTAATACATCAATTATTCAATTACTCTCTTTTTTTATTTTTATTCTTATGTTCTAATTATTTCGTCATATTTTTTTCCACAACTACCCTATCTATTTTTTAGCTAATTTTTACTTTACTCCTATTATGCCTATTTCATTCCCCATTCCTTCTTTCCATTCTCACCCTAGAAATTTGATAATGTAATGGGAATAATTCTCATGGTTTTTTTTATGATTTTTCTCACTTACACATTTTTTTATAAATAATTTGATATTTCAACCATCTAATAATCATTCTTTTTAATTTTATCCTTATACTTCAATCATTCTTCTTAAAATTACCCTATTTACTCTAAATTTACTCTTATGGGATCATTGTATTCACTCACTTTCAAAATATTCTTTTTCCTATTTCTTACACCTTTTTTCACTCTAACACTAGCAGTGTTAACAAATTGGATTGGATTGGTTAGAGTCTAATCCTAATCATAACCTATTTTAAAATTCTCAACCCTAATCTGTTTATTAACCCATTTAATAAAAAGTTGACAGGTTGCTAATAGGTTGTATATATATACTATAAACAAGTCCCAATTAAACTAATTTAAAGTCGAGTGTGTATTGTTTGCAATTTTCATTGTGAATTGATCTACACTAATGAGATATATGACATGGTTAGGTCTTTATTGGAAAAGGGGGTGTATATTCAATGCGCTAGCACAAAGAAGGACAGTGACTTGGTAAGATGAAGAGAGAAGAAGAAGAGGGACAATAATGGAGATTGAGAGGGGAAAACCAATGACAAAAGGGTAAAGATGGAGGGAAGGGAAGAGATAAAGATGAGAATGATCAAAGACGAGGAGAGAGGTGAAAAGAAAAGAAGAATCTTCTTGACAGCACTAGTAGGCGGTGTCAGGGACGACAATGGTAATATCACATCACAACAACAAGAAAACTACTATAGAACTATATATGGATGAAGAAAAATAAAAAATTGAAATGAGAAAAATAAATAATAGGAAATCAAATGGGAGAAATAGATTTAGGGTTTGAAAAATATGTATATACCCTTTTTAACGAGTTATAAATGGGTTGACAAGTTGTTAAAATTTCAACCTTAATTCTTTTATTTATTTATTTAAATGATCATAAACCATTTATTCAAAAATTTCAATCCAAATTCATTAATAATGAGTTAGACGAACAGATTACTAGTTGAACATGACTATTAACACCCTAAATAACTACTATACCAAACGCCACCCATCTTTAATGTGAAACCCCTATATGCAACCATCATTATAGGGTGTGTTTAGGAAATGCTGAAAAAATTTTTAAATTGAAAAAAAATGATGCGATATGATAGGGGTAATAATGAGAAGTAAAGATAATAAAGTTAAAATAGATATGTTAGATTTATGAGTAATCACGAAGAAATGATAAGGCTCCGCTTCTATATAACTATCATGTAATTTTTTCAAATTTTAAGATTTTGATCCTTGATTGAAAATCTAATCCATTCATTGTGTTTAACATCATTTATTAAATTAAGAGATCAAGTTTCATCCAAATCAAATATGTATATGGGACCACATTTGCTCAAAAATATATAAAAACATGATTATATACACCATAACGTATTTTAGGTTAAGTTACAATATTCATTTATTTTTACAATTATATATATTTTTATTTTTTTCATAAACTTATTTTTTTAAGTATATTCAATCTATATACAAAGTTTTATCATTTTACAATACTTTTACATATTTATTTTTAATTGTTTTAAAAAAATCAAGTTTTTAAGGGATGAAAAATGACTTAAATGCAAATGAATGTTGTACTTCATTCTAAAATACATCATGATGTATATAATCGAACTCTAAATATATATATTCATATGTAAATTATGAAAATGTTTAGATTCATTTATATATGTATTAGAATATAATAATACTATATAAAATCATTTATCTATATATAATTGATATTTTAGATGGTTTAGATGTTGAATATAGAATTTTAAAATTGATATTTTGTATTAAACTATTTTATTACTTTGATTTTCAATCGACCTATGCATAATTATATCATACAAATAAAAGAGTTTCGAATGTACTATAAATAATATTAAATATAATAGATGAAGTGTATTTTCTATTCACCTTCAAAATTTTAAATATGAAAGAGATTACATAAAAAAAAAAGGATTTTATAGAAAAAGTATGTTAGTTATACATAAAAAAGTGAAAAAATAAATAATTATAAAAAGCAAAACAATTTAATTTAGATCTTTTGTTATTTGCCAAACACAAATGTCAGGTTTTGCTTTAAAAATTTTACAAATACCTGTAGGCAGTTTTGGCAAGGTGCAAGCAACTGTGAAAGGAACCGAAATTGAACGCTGTAGGACTATTATGCTGCCAAGTTAAAGGGGTAGGGTGTGAATTGTGACAGTCCCGAGAGAACGGCGTCGAGTTCTCACAATCAGAACAGAAACTCATTCAAAAGATTACATTTTTTTTATTTTGTTTCGAAAATTTAATTATCTAACCACATATATTATTTAAAATATATTTTTATAATAAAATAATTCAAATATAATGTTGATAATCAAATAATTATGATGCAAGGTTATTAATAATGTATATATTTTTAGATTATAAATAATATACAAAATAAGATTTGTATGATCTGAAAGTTCTTTTTTATTTACTAAATATATCAAATTTTCTGACTTTTACATATTTAAAATCACAACAATATTATGTTTTTTATTTTTTATTATGAACTATTAAAATTATATTTTAAATAATATATATGATTAAATTTTTGAAACAAAATCAAAAAAAAAAAAAAAAAAAAAAGTTTCCGTTGAGAAGCCGGCCGAGGACTCTACTCGCAAGGGCGTTTTTTTAAATCAGTAGATCCTTTCAAGATACGGTCAACTGAGAAGAGCAGGCAAGTCCAGGCGACGGCAGGTACAAAAAGAAGACTGCGCCCGTGACGGACCTGATTTTTAATTCCTTGGCGTTGCAGAATAGAATGACATTGCACATGGGGTGATAAGACCCGACGAGAAGCAGAAGAACATCTGCATTCTGCAGTGGAGGCCGGGGAGATTCGAAGCAGATATTTTTGACTGGGTGGAATTCTGTCCACTCACATGGGTAGTTGGGTACGGTTGCTGTGTATGGTGATGGGATAGGATAGAAAAATAGACATTTATCAACCAATCATTTTTCTTTTAAGGATTTTATTTTTTAAATGTTATTCTTATA
>JAXCLR010000092.1:50467447-50484626 GCA_035584095.1 Annona squamosa
AGTGGAGTAGGGAGGTTGCCCGAACCACTATAAAAATTCTTGTCTGCTTGATTTTATTTCTGCTCTCTACATTACATCGCTTTCCATTTTGTTTTTTCATTCAAGGGGATTAAACTTACAAGGGGTTAAGTTTTTAAGTTACCAAAGAAATTTTTTAAGAACTCAATTCACCCCTCCCCTCTTGGGTTTTGTCATCAATTCGGGACCAACAATTATGACTTACGCTTCCATGAAACCCTACTTGATAATTGCATATTTCTACCAATATTTTAATTATTTTTCACTCATTTAAGCCAGTGTTGTAAGAACCAGACCGGACCAACTGGTCGGACCAATCCAACCGAGAACCGGTTCATTTTTTAGTTCGGTTCATATGCATAAAACTAATCAAACCGGAATGAATGGTCAAACCGTATTAGCCCGATCTAACAGACTTGATATATATTTTTAAAAAAACCTAAAAACAGAAAACCCATTGCTGTGCCCGCCCACCCGCCGGCTCACCCGCATTTCTCATTTTTGCATTTTTTCCTTTCGACGAAACCCTAGTACCCTACCCATCTTCTCAGTGATCGGCCATCTGTGGATAATCAATCCATCGTCGAATGGCAGCAATACTGCAACAATAGCAGCATATAGCCAGTTGCTAGTCCTTGCTCTGCTTCCTGCCATTTTCTTCTTCTCTTCCAACCGCTCCCACCCCTATTGCTTTAGTTGCCAACGAAATTGTCATAGTGGCAATAGAAGCTACACATAGTCGGTTGGCCGCTTCTGTCCCTGCTCTGCGTTGCTACTAGTATCTTCTTCTCCTCCGGTAGCTTTGATAGCCACACTTTCGCGAAAGAGAGAATGGACGAGTGCTTTTG
Organism: Annona squamosa; assembly: GCA_035584095.1. Classification (NCBI taxonomy): domain Eukaryota; kingdom Viridiplantae; phylum Streptophyta; class Magnoliopsida; order Magnoliales; family Annonaceae; genus Annona; species Annona squamosa. The sequence continues at coordinate 50,468,314 of JAXCLR010000092.1, forward strand.
CAGAGAGCAACTTCCACATTGCCCACCTTTTAGCTACATTTCTTTATTGAAAATATAAATAAGCACATTCGTAAGCTGCCCTTTATCCAAATGGATGTTGAGGATAAGTACATAAGAGCCACTTAAATAAAATGCAAAATTAACCCTTAATAGCCTAATGATGAAATTAGAAAAGCATAAATAATTTATTAAGAATGGATTTGTTACAAAGAGATAATTCATCTTATACCTATAACAATTGCACCTAATTTTTAATATGCACATAACGTTTCATAAATTCCTCTTATACTCATAATATTTCACCCTAAATTCATAGTATACTCATGTCGTTAAAACCACCGTTATCCATCCCATTGAAAAGATAATTTTGCTTGTTTAAAATTTTTTTATTGAAATAATTTAACCTTAACATAATTCAATTAACAATAGTAAATCATTAGTACAAGATATTAAATAATTTAAAAGTCATATTAAGGTTGAATTATTTTAATTAGATATTTAACATGTATATTTAGGATTTATGAAAATACAATTTTATCAGTATATTTATTTAAAATTTAAAAATAATTCAATATTTATGACATCATGAATCTGTCATGCTGATGTTACCGGTTTAAACTAATTCGAACCAGACCAATTCCTTTATCGGTTCGATTCTGACAACATTGATTTAAGCATGACAATTTTATTTAACAAAAAGGGGTTTTTGGGGTAATTCTTTGAAAATTGTATTTCTGCATTAAAACTTTTATTCAAATATTTTTTTGGAATTTATTGAGGGATTATTAAAATTATTGGTGTTGAATTGAAAAGCTGGTTTTGAATTTTACACATTGAAAAAAAAAACCCTTTTGCGTAAGCACGGTCCTCTTATGGATCACCAGAGCACCAAGACTAATAGCATCATCTTTCCCAATTTGGCCGGCCATAGCTGCCAAGAAAAGGAGGGGAAAAAAATCCAAACGAGTTCAACAGCATCTTAGGCGGCGGCGGCCTCATCGACGGCTATCAGAGGGCATCATCTCCTACAAGATTTGGAGGACTCCAAATCCATTTCAAAATCCAACTATTACGAAGTTAATTTGCAAGCAAGCAATTCGTCAGAGCCATCCAAAAGCCCTTCAATCAGCAGATGATCAAGAGATGCGTAGATGCTAATGTGTAATGTTCAAGTTGGTCAATGGATGACCTGTTTGTGGTGGAAACAAATTGACAACATCAAGGTAGTTTGATCCAGGCGATGAGCAGTTGCATGATTCAATCTCAGCTGTTGATTGTATGCAATCCAGCAACCGTCAATGCGCAATTGCATGTATTACGCAAACAAATCTCAGCCATTGAAAATACACATGCCTTCTCTCCCACTTGGGCATTACGGTTCTGGCTTTTATAAAAGAGGGGTTGTGGCAAGCTTTTGAGGCAATCAATTTCCCAATTCTCAATTTCAACATCAGTTTTGAAGCTATTCGATTTGGAGAAACTCAGCAATCTTCCTCGTGCAGGTCATCCAGATTTGTTTTCTTTTATCTGGTTAAATTTTATAATTTTATTTTCTTTGCTTTTAGTTGAACTTTACTTACAATTAATTTTATCGCACTTTAATTCTTAGTTGTATTTTTTATTTTGGACAATTTTCTTTAATAATTTTTTTTCAAATAATTCAAACTTTCATTGTCTCTCTGTAGATTAGACTCATCTCGCCATTATTCTATGCTATAATTAGTCGTTAATTTTACTGCAATTTTGTATAATTTGAGATTGATGATCATGAGTTTCTAACGACACTCTTGTGATTGTACATCACTACTTCTACAAACTCTATCCATTTTTTCACTTTAATAATTTGATGAGCAATCAACTTTATCCATTGTATTTAACATTATTTATATTATCCTAGAAATCTTCATCATTTGTTTAATATCATCATGCATGAGCCTTTTTTAAAAATGTAAATTAATATGGTAAAATGATTCCATGATAAACATTAATTTCAAAGTTGTATTCTTTTAGCATTTAAACAGTCTAAAAGATCATTTTTATATAGATAAATGACTCTATAAAGTATTTTATATTCTAATACATATATGAATGAATTTAAGTATTTTCATGAATTATATATTTTTTAAGCTAAGGTGATCCATACACATCTTTAATTTGAATGAAACATGATCTTCTAACTAAATAAATGATATTCAATTATCAAGATGAGAAAAATGGATAGAATCAAAACTACTTCAATGTAACCTAGTTAGATAGAAATATGACTTGATTACGAGGATCATGCAAGGTGTACTTATAAAAAAGCCTTTAGTACTTGAAAATCCTAATTATCTAATGTACAACATACATAAAGAGCATAATCAACATCTATATACCCTAATGGATCTTCACAACAATATATGGCCTACTAGATCTTCACAATAACAACTCGTTTTGATGAATTCCCACTACAACAATTTTGTAGGTGCAAACAACCCAACAATGAGAGCTAATTGCAATTTCAACAAGATAAAGAAAACTATAGCCCATATCAACAAAAGCCTAGCAAGTTGCTTTGCACCAAAGTAATACAGCAAAATTACTTGATGTTCAAGCAACCCAGTTCAATGGAAATCTCTAGCAACCTAATATACTTTGATATCTAGTAAGTAATCAAGATCTTCGTAAGCATGTTAAGCTTCTCTCACAAACATCTAATAACATCTAATAAGGATCCAAGGGACAACTGATCACCAATTTAATTAAAATTAACTGAAACACATTAAAGCTACCACTATGCGGGTGATAGTGTAGAATAACAATGAGTCAGGTCGAATCCACAGAGAGGCGATGTGGTTTTGAATTGTTTTTAAGAGAAAGAGAAGGTATAGAAAGAGAGAGAAAGAAGTCAGAGAAAAAGGAAAGAAATTAGAGAAATAAGAGAGAGGAGAGAGAAGAAAAGAGAGAATAGAAGAAATTAGAGAGAGACAGAGAAAAGAGAGAAAGAAGTCAAAGAAAAAAGGAAAGAAATTATAGGAATAAGAGAGGAGAGAGAGAGAGAGAGAAAGAAATTAGATAGATGAGAGAAAAGAGAGAGAAAGAAGTAAGAGAAAAAGAAAAGAAATTAGAAGAATAAGAGAGAGGAGAGAGAGACGTTAGAGAGAGAGAGAAGAAGAGAGAAAATAGAAAAAATTAAGAAAAAAAAAAGAGAAAAGATTAGAAGAGTTGGAAAGAAAGCAAGACAAAAAGCTAAAATAAAAGAAATTATAATTCCCTAACAACTGAATTAAAGTTATTCTAAGAAAGCAATTAAAGCTATGAAATTTAACTATTAAAACAGGAAAGAGAATTATATTAAATTTAATCTAAAAATTATAAAGCAGAAAATAAAGCAGTAAAACTAATCTTAAAATTACAAATTAAAATTTAACAACTATGAAGCGCTACAAACCATAAAGCAATAAAATAAAATTTACATCACCCAAATATGAAGAGCAAATCTCCACTTTATGAAAATTTTATTACTTGGCACCATCTCCTTGCTAAGGGTCCCACAAGATGGGTCCCACCCAAGGGAAAGAGAGGAGTGCTTGGTGATGTGTTGTCTTCTCGTCCCCCCTCCTAGGTGGGAGAGACCCTCCTTTTATAACTGTTGGACAACCCTATCTCCATTTTGGTTTCCGATGTGGGATTCTCATTCCTATCATTATTGCAGCGGCCTTTTGCGTTAGGCAATGCCATTTTCTGCTGGGAGTACGGAGGCTACCGAAAAAGGGAAATTGGTGTCGATTTCTTCGGGCCAGAGATGGATCTGCTTTGCCTGGGAAGTTTTCCCAATTGCGGCAAGCCGGATCGGCGAACTGCCGGCTTGGGAAGAGAAAGAGAGTGATCGGTCATGGCTATTGATTTTGGTTTGGTGAAAGAAATGTCATGTCTGTTCTGCTTGATGGGTTTGGACGAAAATGGAAAACGCGGGTTGAAGAAGAGGGCTGGTACTTGGTGCTGCAAGGAATTACGATTCCTGTTTGAGCGGCTGGATTTTTTCTGCCGTGATGAAGTGCTGCTGGATATTCTTGGTTTGTTGCATTTGTCTTTTGGTTCAGTCGTAGAGATGTAGAAAATGGCAGCCATGACTTTCTTCGAATTGGGGAGAATAGTTGTTTCGCTTAATTGAATTTGGGGCTGGTCGAAATTTCTGGTTCTTGGTTGGATTGCAGCTGCCGGAAAGGGGTTGTGGAAGTCGATTTGGGGAAGATGGAGCTGAATCCATCACGCTGCTCGTTCTCTGCTCATTGGTTCAATTGCCGATTGTTGAAATGAAGATGCGGTGGGTTTTCCATTGTCTTGAATCAGACATGGTCTAGCTGGATTTTAGGGGCAACTGATGGGTTTGGGGCGAGCTTGATCTGCTCGTTTGTTGTTTTACGGTGGAGAGAAGATGGTTTGAATCTGAAATTAAGCTGCTTGCTGTTGTTAATTACCGATTGAAGAGGACCGCTTGCTTTGGATCGGGGCTGGCCGGAAGCCGTGGAGAGAAAGAAGCAGATTTGCGACTTTTAATTTCATGGCTGAAATTGATGCCTATTGCCAGTTGGGATGATGGAAAGCTGTTGCCCCTGGTCTCGGTGCTGATTGTGGAAAGAACCCAGGCTGCTGGTGTTGTTCGTTACTTGCTGAAACAAGTGCAGCAGCTGCTTGAAATAGGGGAAGAACGACCGGTAGCCATTGATGGACGCTTTGGGGGTGATGGAGCACTATAACAGATGCTCCGGCAGTGCATGGTCGAGTGTACTCATGCAGCAAGCAAAAACGTGGCTTTAAATATTTAAGTTTTGTCAAGATAATTTTAATAAGCTTGCAGAGATTTTTAATTTGCTCTTTAGCCCTTTTTGACTTTATTTATTTCTTCTTCTTCTTTTTTATCTTAAGATGTTACAATAGTTTGCTTTATAACCATATTTTAAATTATATTTATAATCGTATGTATGAATTTTCCAATTAGATGGTTTCATAATTTGCCCAAATTATATTAATATGCTAATATATATTTTAAAATTAAAATTTTCTAGGGAATTAAGTCCTAATTTTATTCTTTTAAAAAAAATGTTGCAAAATGATTCATTTTATAACAAAATTAAGAATATTATCAGAAATATGATTTTCATGAAATTCCACTTAAAACATGCATTTAATTAATATTTTAATATTTAACGATGCAAATTTTATATAAAATTAAAAAAAAATTTTGAGACTTATCAACAACCTACATCAATAGCGAAAAGGTTATAAATAGCTATCATTCTTAGCAACAAAGATAAAAGAACATTAGTACTTCTATGTAACCCCTTCTTCTATGTAATCTCCACTGTTTTTAATATTTAAATGGTTAATGAAAAATTCATTTTATCTATTGTATTTATCCTCATTAATATTATCATAGAAACCTTTTCATTTGTCTAGTATCACCATATATGGGTGACATCTACAAATGTATCTAATCAAAATCATAAATTGATTCAATATTAAATATCCATTTTTAAGTAGTAATTTATTAAATATCTATTTTAAGCAGTAATTTAAACATCTAAATCATTTAAAATATCACAAGTATGTCGATAAATGATTCTATAAAGTATTGTTATATTCTAATATACATGAACAAATCAAAGCAATTTTTCTAATTTACACACAAATGTACCTATTTTTTAGCAAATGTAGCATACGCACATATTAGACTTTAATGAAACTTGGTCTCCTAGTTAAACAAAGATGTTAAATACAATAAATAAATTAAATTTTTCATCAAACATTGAAATCTTAAAAATAAAGGAGCTTACATGTAACCACTTCTATGCAACTCAATTACATAGAAGCGAACCTGACAAAAGAAAATGTCATAAGAAGGAAGGAGAAACTACTTCTCATTAAGGGTAAAATTCCTAAAAATATAATTTCTTTATAATTTCATCTTCCAAATTGTCTACCATCCATCCATCAATATTCTCAAGCCTATACATTTTAATTTCTTCATGATCATAAAAGAGTTATGTTTAAAAATCCATAATCAAACAATGGATGTATAGGGCATCTGCACTCTTTGATTATGGGTGAAAATTTCTAATCTCTATAATACAAGTGTCTTCTCAAAATTACCAAAACAACTAGGTCTTTATCCACCAATAAGGATTAGTGGTGGCGATTCTCATTTTATTTTATGGATTTTTGGTTTAAAATCTATGCAATTCAGTTTGCTACCAATAGATTTAATTTTATAATATTACCCTAATGTATATTTTCAATTTATATAGATTGATTTGTTCATTATGTTCTCTCAATTTATATTGGTTGATTTATGTTTAATATTTTTCAAAATTTTATAAGATGGTAGTTACTTTAAGTACTTCTAGCATTATTAGTTATTTTATCAAAATGATATTAGTAGGTAGATTCATTGTAATGCCCGGCTAGCCCATACCCCCCGAGATCGGCGATGGCTACTAGGACCAATCAAGTTGAGCAAAAATTGCATCTCTGTGATAATAATTTCATCTTTCTCTTAATAATGAAATTTTACATTAACCTACTCAACGTCTATTAAAATTCTTTAACTATTGTTACCTCTTTGCATAAACAAAATAAATCATTAATCTCCTCCAAATCACCATCGTCATCAACTATACGTCAAATCTATAAAAAATGGACTTTTATCACTCATCTATGCATCAAATAAAATGTTAATTCTAATTTTCTTTCCTATTCATATATATAATCCAATGGAATTAGGATCTCTTCCCATTTCTATCTAAGCACCAACTTCATGTTAGATTCCTATTTCAACTCTATCATCTAAAACATCAGCATAAGAAAGCATGAGTTTGAGCTAACTCAGTAAATAAGATAACAGCAAAACTCAAATGTTAAAATAAATAAACATCTTTTCTATAAATAACTCAACCTCAAAAATCTATGAAGTTAACATAGTCATCCATAGTATGCTCACGCAAGCAACTACATTCCAAATGCTCGTGCAACACAACTGCTCATACCCATTCTCATCATCCACCATCATCATCCAAGTCAACCTGGCGTACCATTGGATTTATAACTATCAAACATCTTACACAATTATACCACAATATACCGTTACTCCTCTCATTCCTCAACTTACATAGAGAATCATTATCATATGTCATGCTCAAAATTCAACAATACAAATCATATTTCATACTCGTGCTTATGTGCTCTATCTAAAATACCTTCATTAAACTCAAATAATTTATATAATTTAAAAATATCAAAATGTCATCATTGTCTCAAAATATTCAAACCATCATAAAACATTCGTGCCTAGAATAGACAAACATCCATAAGCATCCAAATAAAACTAAAAAAAATCCGTACTTACTTTTTCATAAATTATCAAATCTCCTTGTGCGAGCTCTATAAGATTTCAATGTTTTTTCACTTTTATCTATATCAAAATAATAAAAATATTCTTAAATAATATTTTAAAAATACTTTTCTTTAATTTTATCCTCAAGTACCTTAATTTTTTCATTCTCAAATCCCAAACACCTATTTGAAGATACTCATCATTTATATCATATCAAAATTTTCAAAATAACTATTGTCTTTTGTAATGAAATATTTTTCTAAAATCATCCATCTAAGCTTCATACTCATATTTTATCTCCCTGGAAAAAATCCATTTTGCTCCCTATAGGTTTAGAATTTCTAATCCTAATATGACAGATTCATGTTAAATCTCTTCCACATCATCATAACATATAGAATGAATGAAATAAATAAAAGAAACAAAGGATAAATTTCTTACCAAATTTCCATCCACTTTTTTCCAAATCTTCCAAACTTCAAACTATATCAAATGAAATCCACCATCACACCATGGAAAATACTAAACTCTTTCCTATCTTCCTCCTCTTCTCATTCTTCCATTTTCTTTTATTTTTTCTACATTTTTTCTAAACAATCTTGCTAGATCATTTGTGCATTTTAGGTTATTAGAAAATTTTCGAAATAATCACCCAGTAATGGTATTCATAAATATGTCGATATGGGGTTTTACTTGTTACTTACCATACAAAATTATGATCTTGCTCCTATAATTAAGTCCACAAATTTATTGTCATCATTAACAACAACCAATTCAATAGATAAGTAAGCCCCATGAAAAATCATTTTCTTACATGAATTAATTTAATCCAGGCATCTCTCCACTCAAAACAAATTTAATGTTAAAGAGTATTTCAAACCTACAAGCTCGTGAATAGTTTTTAGGCCTCACGAAATAAATAATATAGGCAATCTAGCTCTTCTATTATAGGGAATTTTTATATCATTCATTAAAATTTACACTTTTATGTAAGTTGCAAAATCATCTCTAATTCTTTCATATATTGAAAAGCAATCCATTACTAACTTATGAATATAATATCATCAAGATCTATACTACTGTTAATTCTTGATTCATCTTTTCATACGACAATAAGAACAAATTATTTTAAAAAATTTAAGTTTTACATTCTACTCAACTTGCAAAAATTTCATCTTTAAAATTAACCAAGCCATAAAATAAATGTTTTCTACCAAAATACTAATAAAATACCAATAAATCTCATTAGATTTTCATATAAAATAATTTTATTGAATCAATATGAATTCAACCTTTGATTCTATAACAAAATTAAACAACCATCATTCAGAAATATCAAAGATGACCTCAATAATATCTTGTCAAAACTTAACTAAATAAACTTAAGCATTCTTTTTATACTATACAGAAAAAAAATTTTAATAAACTTTTTTTTTGCTAATCAGAATCTCACAATTGCATAAATTTAAATGAAAAAAATTTCCAAAAACCCCAACTACAAGCTATCAACATAAGCAACTCAATTATATTGGCAAATATCGTATACAGTCAAAGTATATATAAACAGATAATTCTCTCATGAAATATAATGCTTTTGGAAAACATTAGAACAATTAATACAATTTAGATCATAAACCCATAATTTCAACCCGTAACTAGACACAATCGAACATGTATATATCAACATTAACAACATATCAAAGCTTTGAAATCCAAACTTGAATCAAATCTAAACTCATGTTCTACCAAATAAATATCTTTCTCTATCTAGCTAAACAAAGAATTATCTTTATTAATTTAAATGAACCATTAAAATTCTCCATCTACTAATATTTGGCTAAAAAAAATTCATCAAATGAAATTGTCTAACGCTAATTTAATAAGAATTTTATCTTGCAATTCCAATTCAAGAATTTTTTTTCTTGCTTCCACTGTTATTACATCTTATACTTGAGTTACAGTTCATTGTGGTATAACCATGTAAGATGTTTGATGGTTATAAATCATTCGATGCGTTGGGGTGACTTATATGATGAGAATGAGGATGAATAGTTGCATTGCATGAGCATAATATGGACGAATATGAACTTTATAGATTTTTGAGGTTAAGTTATTTATGGGAAAGATGTTTATTTATTGTTTGTTTGGGAAGTGATGAAACTTTTAATGAAGAGTTTTTAGTGCAAAATTTTTTTTAATTTTAAATAATAATATGATATGATAGGGGTAATGATAAAGAATACAGAAAGTAAAGTTGAAATAGATAGGTTAGATGTTAATAGTTATATAGAAATGATTGAAAAGTAAGGTAATTGTATATGAAGAAATGAAAAATAATTAAAAAAGTAGTCGTGAATAGGGAAAAGTTTTACATGTAAAAGTTTTATGGTTTACTAAACACCTCCTTATTTTAACATATGAATTTTACCATTATCCTGCTCACTAAAGTATCTCAGACTCACGCTTTCTTACGTTGATGTTTTAGATGACAATATTGAAATGGGAGCCCAACATGGAGTTGGTGCTCAGATAAGAATGAAAAGAGATCTTGGTCTATTAGGTTATAAATAAGTTATTATCCAAGTTATGAGAAAAGAAAATTAGACTTAACATTTTAATTATTGCATAGATGAGTGATATAGTGAGAATCAATTTTGCAAAAGTCTATTTTTTATAAATTTGATGTATGGTTAATGATTATGGTTAGTTAGAGAAAAATAATTATTTTGTTTGTGTAGAAAGGTAACAACGGTTATGAATTTTAATAGACATTGGATAGGTTGATGTAAATTTTCATTGTTACTAGAGAGTTGTAATTATTGATTTAGCACTTTTTTCTAGCAAGTTTTAGGTAGTAACCATCAGTCATGAGAGGTATGGGCTAGTAGGGTATCAAAAAATGATATCATTTCTAGTCCATCAAATTGATGTAAGACAGAGGCTCATAGTTGAGTTCAATTATGGCTAGAAGATGAAGGGTTAAGGCTTAGAGTTGAGATGAGTGGGTAGAGGCATACAGTTGAGTTGAGTTGAGTTGTAATTTAAGGACAAATTAGGTAGAATCCGATGAGCCTATAACAACTGAGATCTGAATCCCATACCGAAAAAGAGAATATAACTCTTAGGAATTTATAAGTAGATCTTAAGTTAAAAATGGGGTGTGTTTGGCAATTGATAGAAAATGTAAGTTAAAACTTTTCGTTCTCCACAACTATCATATTTTTTAATATTTTTTAATTTTTTTATATGACTACCCTACTTTTCAATCATTTCTACATAGCTCTCCACAGAACTAACCTATCTATTTTAACTTTATCCTCTTTACTACTTATCATTATCCTTATCATATCACATCATTCGATAACTTTTACTCTCTAAAACTTTTTATCAAAAGTTTTATTCATTACCAAACACACCCATAGTGTGACACATTTTAAAATCCTGCGACTGAGTTATTAAGCCAAAGCGGACAATATCACATTATGAAACCTATAACCCATAGGCCTAGGATCATTTGCATATTTAGAAACTCTCAACGCATAAGGCATTACAAGTAGATTAGTTGAACACCATTTGTCATCTTAATCAATTTTATCATTGATAAATTAATTTTCCATCTCTTCATCCCCATAATGCATTCTCAACATCTTTTGTAATAGGTGATGGTGGATGAAACCACAATCAAACTTTTTAATGAGTAATTTTCTTATTATTAATTCAAATAACAAAGGTTAATGCTCATCTTATTAACAGAGAGACTATTCTAAAGCAACTTAAAGCTAAGGCAATCTATAGCATGCTAAACTCCATATATATGTGGTAATAAATAAATTATAATTGATAAAAAAAATTATTTTAGGTCAAGGAATTTATGTATCTCAAAATTGCACCCATCTCATTAACAGCATATTTTTTAATTCCAATTTCATTGTCGTTTACCTTACCTTGATTTTTTGGTTCTTTTAAAATTAATTTAGCATGTATCAACAATGATTCTTATGAAGATATTCAACAATTCTGTCACACTTTTCGACAACATAAATTGATAAACTAAGTCAAGATTTAAGTAGATAGATGGCAAAAAGAAAGAAGTTGCATCTGTAGAATATTACTTAACTACAACAACAATACATAAGGTGTTTGGCATTTGGCATTTGGCATTTGATAGAACTTCTAAAACTTTTGAATAAAAATTTTTTTGTGTAAAATTTTTTGAAATAAAAAAAATGATATAATATAGGTCATGAGGAAGAGTAAAAAAAATAAAGTTAAAATAGATAAGATAGTCGTATGATAGTTGTGGAGAAATAATTGATGAGTATAATAGTTGATAGGAAAGTACAAAAAATTATTTAAAAAAAGATAATTATGAAAAGTGAAAGGTTTTAGATTTATAGGTTTATGAGAATGTTAAACACGTCATAGCATAGGGATGACTTTTTCGACTCTTTTCAAATTATTTAGCATGTATACATAATGATTCTTATGAAGATTTTTCATAATTTTCTCACATTTTCGACAACATAAATTAAAGGACCAAATCATAACTCTAGTTGATATAAATAATAAAAAGAAAGAAATTTTATCTTTAGAGTATCAATTAATTGCAGCAGCATTACATGCCACAACTTGAGGCTCACCTATGATCTTAAATCTACATTAGGCGTAGGCATCGACTGAGATCAAAAGGGAGGAGATGACATTGAGCGGTGAGTTGCCTATTACAAATTAAAGAAAATATGCGTAAGAAGTAATTTGGCCATTAAAAAGATATTGATGTTCACACATTCTCAGTTGATCGGTATGATTGTTGAAAAATATCCTTTCCACGTTTCCACATTTCACGTTCTCATTTGTGACCAATTTCGTGTCTAAACTTTAGGAAATTGTGATCAGTTTGTTATCATCGTGTCTAAACTTCATGGCATCGTGGGATCTAGAGTTACACCCACTCTGTTTTTTTGTAAAGCCTATGTAAAGGCTTGTTATTACAAATAAAGTGTGCATCATGATTCCAAGTTCCATCTCCTTACTGTGTGAAGATTATTATTTCTCCATTTTTATTATATCAGTGGTAGCAGAACCAGGTTAGATCTAAAAAAACTGAGAAAGAAACACAGAGTTTTTTTTACCCATTGCCTCAGAGAGTAGCTTTGCGCGAGCAGCTATTTTTCGCTTTGATGGTCACTATGACCATTGGAGTATTTGGTGGAGAATTCTTAGAATCAAAGGAATATTGGCCAATTGTTGAGATTGGCATTGCAGCTTCGATGGAAGACAAAACTTTGATAGATGCCCAGAAAGCATTGTTCAAAGTAAGAAAGCTAAAAGATTTGAAGGCAAAGAATTACCTCTTTCAGGCTATCGATCGTCCCATCTTGGAATCTATTCTTTGCAAAGAAACTTCCAAAGACATATGGGATTCCATGAAGAAGAAGTATCAAGGCTCTGTCAGCGTGAAGCGAGCACAGCTTCAAGCTGTGAGGAGGGGAAGGAGACTTTGTCATCATCTATTGTGTTAGAACTATGTAGATAAGCAATGATATGTTGTTCCATGAGGAGGAGAAGGAGGATGTCACCATTGTGGAGAAGATATCGCACTCTCTAACGCCAAAATTTGATTATATCGTTTGCTCCATTGAGTCAAAAGACATAGATGCACTCTCCCTTGATGAATTGCAAAGTACCTTGTTGGCGCATGAGTAAAAGATGAATCGCAATTCAGCTTCCGAGGAGAATGCTTTGAAAGCTTCTACTAATACTCATTCCTCCAACTCTGGAGGAAGGGTAGAGGTAGAGGCAAAGGAAGAGGAGATAAGGACAGTAGAGACGGACGTCACAAAGATGGAAACGGGAATTTTAGAGCCAATGATGACCAAAGCAAAGGTAAAGGACAGAATTTTGACAAATTAAAGGTACAATGCTTTAGATGTCAAAAGATTAATCATTATCGTTCGGAATGTTGTGCTAGGTTACCCAATACATGGAGGAGCAATCACATCTTGTTGAGACCAAGGAAGGAGTGACCTTGTTGATGGTGGTTCAAGCTGAAAAACAATCTGAGCTAGACGTTTGGTATGTGGATACTGGATGCAGTAACCACATGTGTCGAAGTAAGTCTTCTGTTTCGTATTTAAATGAGGGCTTCTGTTCTACAGTCAATTTTGGTGATTGCTCTACTGTGAATGCGATGGGAAAAGGTAATGTTAGCATTAGAACCAAGAATGGCTTTGTAGAAACTATCTCTAACATACTGTATGTTCCTAATTTGAAATGCGATTTGTTAAGTGTTGGTCAATTGCGTGAAAAGGGTTCTGTTATCACTATTCGAGATGGTGCTTGTGAGATTTATGACCCTATTAGAGGAGTTGTTGCTGCTGTGACAGGTTATTCCCATTGAAGATTGAGAGTTTTCAATACTGGTGCAAATAAAAGATCCTTCATGATTGTGGCATTTTCGATATGCCATTTAAGTTTTAGCGGACCGAAAATCGTCCAAAAGAAGAATATGGTAACTGGTCTTCCTCAAATTACTACCCCTTCGCAAGTTTGTGAAAAACGTGTTGTTGGCAAACCACACTAATCTCAGTTCTCAGATGGCAAGTCATGGTGGGCAAAGGAGGTTTTGGAGTTGGTTAATTCTAATATTTGTGGGCCAATGAGACCAATTTCTAATGGAGGTAAAATGTACTTTATTACCTTTATCGATGATTATTCTCGAAAGACGTGGGTCTATATTTTGCAGAAAAGTTAGAGGCCTTTAATGTATTTAAAAGCTTCAAGGCTCAAGTGGAGAATGAGACAGGAAAAACCATCAAGACTCTCCGAACTAATCATGGAGGTGAATATAGCTTTAAAGCGTTTGAAAAAATTTTTAGGTCCATGGCATTCGAAGAGAGCTCAAAAAGGAGTATACACCGCAACAAAATGGTGTATCAGAGAGAAAAAATAGAACCATTCTCAACATGGTTTGTAGCTTGCTGGCTAGAGGAAGAGTTCCAAAAGAGTTTTGGTCGGAAGCAGTAAATTGAAGCTTTCATATCTTGAATAGAAGTCCCACTCTTGCTGTTCAAGATGCGACACCGGAAGAGGCTTGGAGTGGAAGGAGACTAACTATGAACCACTTCGAAATTTTTGGGTGCATTGCCTATGCATGTCCCAGATGCAAAGAGAAAGAAACTTGATGATAGAGGCGAAAAGTATGTCTTTCTTGGTGTTAGCGAGGCATCTAAGGCACACAAGTTGTTTAATCCATTGACAAAGAAGATCGTGACAGAGATGTTGTTTTTGATGAAGAAAATACTTGGGATTGGGATGAGCAACTATGTACTCAAGTTTTATGTGATGATGAAATTGAAGTAGCTTCAACACCCGAAATTTCAACAAGTGCTACTCCATCAGCTTTAGAGAAGTTGGCAACAGAAGGAGAAGAAACTAGTGCAACGACCCAAGTACTTTGTCGTGTTCGAAAAAGGCCCGCATGGATGCAAGACTATGAGATATCCGGAATCAATATTAATGATGAAGCAATCACCCATTTTGCTTTGTTTGCAGATTGTGACCCAACAATTTTTGAAAATGCTATAAAAGAAGCAAAATGGAAGATGGCGATGGACGTTGAAATTAAAGCCATTGAAAGGAATGATACTTGGGAGCCAAATGATCTTCCAAAAGGCACAAACCATTGGTGTCAAGTGGGTCTATAAGAGTAAGCTGAAAGAAAATGGTGAAGTTGACAAGTACAAGGCGTGATTGGTGGCTGAGGGATACAAGTAGGAGTGCAGTATTGACTGCATAGAAGTTTTTGCTCTAGTTGCAAGAAATGACACCATTAGATTGGTAATTGCTTTGGTGACGCAGAATTCTTGGCCGATGTTCCAATTAGATGTTAAATCGGCTTTCGTTCATGGATACTTGAAGGAAAAGGTATTTGTTGAACAACCCCTCAGTTACGTTAAGGTTGAAAATGAGCATAAAGTTTATCGACTAAAGAAGGCCCTTTATGGACTAAACCAAGCTCCAAGAGCTTGGTATATTGACATTGAAGCTTATTTTCTGAAAGTGGATTTTCAGAAGTGTCCATATGAGCACACTCTTTGGCAAAATTGGAGATGAAGGAAAAATACTTATTGTGCGCTTATATGTTGACAATCCTGTATTTACTGGAAATGATAGAGCCATGTTTAATAAGTTTAAGAAGTCTATGATGGATGAGTTTGAAATGTCTGATCTTGGCAAGATGTACTACCTTCTTGGCTTAGAAGCGATGCATTCTAATGATCGGATTTTTGTTTTCGAAAAGAAGTATGTACGAGAAATTTTGGACGGGTTCAAAATGAAGAATTGCAATCCTACTAACACTCGAATTGAGTTTGGCATGAAGCTAAACAAAGTTGGAAGAGGGAAGAAAGTTGACAACACATTTTACAAGCAAATTATAGGCGGGTTGATGTGTCTAACTGCTACAAGGCCAGAAATCATTCACACAGCAAGTCTTATAAGCAGGTATATGGAGAGCCCAACTGAAATGCACGTGCTAGCTGCTAAGAGAATCCTTCGTTACTTGCAAGGAACTAAGGATTTTTGGTTGTTCTACAAGCAAAGCGAAAAATTAGATTTGATTAAATTTACTGACAGTGATTATACAAGAGATCCAGATGATAGAAGGAGCACTTCGGGATATGCTTTTGTGCTTGGCGCAGGGGTTGTTTCATGATCTTCCAAAAAGCAGTCTGTTGTCACTTTATCAAGCACAAAAGCTAAATTTGTTGCTACTACAGCTTGTGAGCGTCAAGCAATTTGGCTAAGGAAAATCCTTGAAGAGCTGCAATTCAAGCAAAAAGTTGCAACTAAATTTTTTTGTGACTGAACGCTCTCCCCACCCTTCATAACCTTCACCGTAGAGGCATTGACATTGATCCAACGTGTATTCTGTGTAAGG
>JAXCLR010000092.1:50494060-50510767 GCA_035584095.1 Annona squamosa
TATATTTTACATTATAGTGGAAATTAATTTCACTTTTTGGTGATTTTTCAAGAAGGTATCATAAAATCGCGGTGACTTTCTTTATCATATAAAATTTTTTATTATGATCTTTCTTATGCTCTATAGTTATGGGCGAATGTAATTCACAAAGCTATTATAGTTACACAATGTGACCGTACAAACTGAATCTACCTAACCTCAATTGGCCTTATAGTCACAACTCTCAATGATAGCCGCCTCCCAATGTCACTACTAATGAACATATAAAGCAACATCACCTTGAAGTCTTAACAATGCTGATGTTTATACTTTTTTTCAAAAATTCAAATTTTATTTTATTCGATGATTTAATTGCTTATTTTTATAGTATTTTTATTTTGTTTTTATGCAAGGCAATAAGAAAAGATGATGAGGAAAAATGAAAATCTAGTTAGAACGCAAGGCACTACTACTTAATCCATCGATGAGCTATTACTAATGGAGATGGAGACAAGAAGATCATACATAATTCATTAATGTCGTGACAACATATTTAGGTTAATACGTAATTCAATTGTAGTCCTTCCAAATGTATAATAAATGGATTTATCCATAAACTTAAGAAAATTATTTGTATCTTTATTTTAAAATTATAAGATAGCTATTATCTTACATATCATAAGTTATAATTATGCGTGAATAAATTTTTATCTCAACTTTCTCATTTTTTGGTTTGTTTAGAAATTGCGGCATGCAATCATTTACATCTCTCCTTTTGCATGTAAAAAATATGATTTCATAACTCTATTCTATATATGTTTGCCCGACAATCTTAGCTTCTTAATTTTTTACATCTTAAGTTCCCTTTTCATTTTGTGTGCCAAAATTTTTTTATTTATATATTCATAAATAGTAAAAGGTAACCATTGTCATATTGGTGAAAAAGGTTTTGACACCTTTAGTGCATTGAAAAGTCGCACCAAGGTGTTCATTCAAGAGAAAAATAAAAATATACAGAAAAAAAAGTCATGATGTAATAGTAGAAAATGCGTATGTAAACTATGAGAGTGGTGAACATCTTACTAAATTTAAGATCAAATGTATTTCAGTAAAAAAAATATTTGGAGGAATACATTGATGAACATGTAAAGTAATACATATCATCTTCAAGCCTGAGCAATATTGAAGTTTATTTTTTCGAAAATATAATATTCTTATTTCATTCAATGATTTAATTGCTAATTTTTTACTATGCTCTAGTTATTTTTATTGTATTATTTATGGAAGACAATAGAAAAAAGATGATAAAAAATGAAAAATTAGCTGAGATGCATAGTATTACTATTCGTTCAACTTATGGAGCTACTACTGATGGAGATAGAGACAAGAAGATCACACGTTGTTTTAGTTGCTAAAAGTCTATTATCAATAACAAATAAATAAATATATATGATTTAAGCCTTGTCCACTTAAGGTGTTTAAATCTAAATGCATCTGATTTTTCCTAGAAACTTGATTTGGATAGAAACGTGTGTTTGTGTTAATATTTAGTTCAATCCTTTCTTTTTTGAAATAAATATTTAGTTCAATACTAGTCCATCCAAATATATGGTAAATGACCGATCAAAAAAATATGGTAAATGGATCTATCTACAAAATCAAGAAAATAATATATATCTTTATTTAAGAATTATAATATAGTTATTATTAATTTTTAAAATGCAGAACCCTATCTTTACTAATGTAGTAATCTCACATATCACAAGTTATAGTTATGCATGATTGAATTATTGCCGCAACTTTCGCATATTTTAGTTTGTTTAGAAATTGCAGCATACAAATAGAATTTTTAAGGCCTGCATGTCAGTTGCATGGTCTCGTATAGTTGTTGTTAAAATATGAGTATAATAATCAGATAGTATTTACATCTCTCTCTTTGCATGAAAATACATGATTTTGTAGCCCTATTCTATATACTTATCTTGACAATTTTAGCTTCTAATTTTTCACACCTTGAATTTTTTTAATTTTGGGTGTATTTGGAAAATGATAAAAATTTTACTGAAAAGTTTTTTAAATGAAAATTATGTCATATAATAGGGCTAATGATGAGAAGTAAATAAAATAAAGTTAAAATAAATATATTATATGTATAAATTGTTATGTAGAGAAGATTGAAAATTAGGATAGTTGTAAAAAAGTGAAGAAAAAAATAAAATAAATAAAATAATTGTGAATAGTGAAAAGTTTTAGTTTGAAAAAATTTTTAAGTAAACAAACACCCCTTGGTGTGTGCTAGGAGTTTTTAATCTAAATATTCAAAAACGGTGAAAAATAGCTATTGTCATGTTTGTGATAAGTTTTAACACCATTAATGCATTGAAGAGTCAATGGAAGATATTCATTTAAGAGAAAATATAAAAATATGCAAAAAATTTCATAGTCTAATAATAGAAAATACATACGTAGAGTATGAGGGAAATGGGCATCCTACAAAATCTAAAATCAAATATGATTTTTCATCAAAAAAAAAAAATCAAATATGATTTCTGGAGAGAAAAATCCTGACAATCCTAACTTCTTACTTTTAAAATCTGGAATTTTTTTCATTTCGTATGTGCCAACATTTTTTAATTTAGATGTTCATAAATGGTGGAAAATAGCTACTGTGATATTTATGAGAAAGGTTTTGACACGTTTAACGCATTGCAACGTCCTCACGAAGGTGTTCATTCAAGAGAACATAAAAAAGTCTAAAAGTAAAAAAAACATACAAGGACCATGAGAGAAATCAGCATCCTATCAAACCTAAGATCAAATGATTTAGAGATTGTAAGAAGATTGCATTAATGAACATGCAAAGTAATGTCACTCTAAAGCTTGAGTAATATTAAACTTTAATTTTTAAAAAAATTTAATATTCTTATTTCACTCAATGATTTAAATATTAATTTCTATCGTGCTTGCTATTTATTTTTTGTTTTATTTTTATGCAAGGCAGAAAGGAAAGATGCTGAAAAATGGAAGACTGACCAGGATTCATCAACTCGTATAGTTGCTATTAATGGAGATGGGGACAAGAAGATCACATGACATTTTAATTAATGAAAGTCTATAATTAATAAAAAAAAAATAGATGTACATAATTTCAGCCTTGTATACGTACAATGTTTAAATCTAAACACATGTAATCTTTCTTAGTAACCTGGCTTGGATAGAAATATGTTTGGATTAATATATTGCTCCATAGTAATTCCTCAAAATATATAATAAATGAATCTATCCACAAAATCAAGAAAATCATTTGTATCTTCATTAAAAATTTATAGTGTCGTAGTTATGCATGGTTGAATTATGGTTGCAACTTTCACTTATTTAAGAATTGTGGCATGCAAATGAAATTTCTAAGGCTTATACGTCAATTATATGGTCTCATACGGTTGTTATTAAAATGTAAGCATAATAATCAATTAGCATTTACAACTCTCTCTTCGCAATAGAAGACAAGATTTCCTGATCCTATTACATATATGCTTCCAAGGCCTGCACGTCAATTGCATGGTCCCATATAGTTGTTATTAAAATGTGAGCATAATAATCAATTAGTATTTACAACTCTCTCTTCACTGTAGAAGACATGATTTCCCAATCCTATTACATATATGCTTAGTGTGACAAAATTTTAGCTTCTCATTCTTCACATACTTCATTTCCTTTTCATTTTATGTTTGACAAAAGTTTTTTAGGTTAAATATTCAAAAATGGTGAAAGATAACTATTGTCGTATTTGTGATGAAAGTTTTAGCACCTCTAATGCATTGAAGAGTCAGTGCTAAGAAGTTCATTTAAGAGAAAATATAAAATTATACGAAACATGTAATGTTCTAATGCTAGAACATGCATACACTGCATACATAGACCAAAGATAAGCATCCTTTCAAATCAAAGATCGAATGTGACTTCCGTATGAAGAAATAGTAGGAAATTATATTGATGAACATGTAAAGCAATGGCACCCTGAAGCCTAAGCAACACTAAAATTTAGTTTTTTTCAAAAACTCAATTTTCTTATTTCGTTCAATGATTCAATTATTAATTTTCAGTGCTTACTATTTATTTTAATTTTATTTTTTATGCAAACTAATAGGGAAAAATGATTTTTTAAAAAAAAAAAAATTTAACCGTAGCTAGGGTGCATAGTACTACTACTCGATCAACCTATGTAGCTACTACTGATGGAAATGGAGACAAGAAGATCGCATATTATTTTAATTAATGCAAGTCTATAATTGATAACGAATAGATGCATAATTGCTACACTTATGGTGTTTAAGTTTAAACACATTTAGTTTTTCTTAGAAACATGTTTGAATTAATACATAGTTTAATCATAATTCTTCAAAATATATAGCAAATGGATCTATTGATAAAATATAGAAAATCGTATGTATCTTCATTAAAAATTTATGATATAATTGTTATGCATAGCTAACTTATGATCACAACTTTCACTATTTAAATTTGTTTAAGAATTGTGGCATGCAAATGAAATTTCTAAAGCCTGCATGTCAACTGCATGGTACCGTACAGTTGTTGCTAAAATATAAGCATAATAATGAATTAGCATTTATATCTCTCTCTTTCCTTGTAGAAGGCATGATTTCTGAATCCTTTTCTATGTATGTCATTCTGAAGCCCGAGCGACACTGAAGTTTAATTTTTTCAAAAATTCAGTATTCTTATTTTGTTCAATGATTTAGTTATTGATTTTTATAGTGCTTTTTATTTGTTTTTATTTTATTTTTTATGCAAGACAATAAGAAAAGATTATGAAAAATGTCACCCTAGCTAGAATCCAAGGTGCTACTATTCCATAAATGCCACTAATGGAGATGGAAACAATAAAATTACATATTATTTCAATTAATGAAAATCTATAATCAATAACAGATAGATGTATATGATTTTAGCCTTGTACACGTATGGTGTTTAAGTCTAAACACATTTAATTTTTTCTTCGAAACCTACATGTTTGGATTAATATGTAGTTCAATTTTATTTCTTCCAAATATACCGTAAATAGATCTACAATAACTCTATTAAAGGAGAGTTATCTATATTTGTTTTGGGAATGAGACACTAATTATAGAGTGTTATTTAAGAAATATTTGTATTTTGTGTTAATTTTAGAAGTAATTGCATGTTGTAGGCAAAAAATCAAGTACACCATAACTTGGATGTTAGAATGTGTTTTGTTGTGTAAGAACTTTATTTTTGTTTCTAGAAACCTACATGTTTAGACTAATATGTAGTTCAATCGTATTCCTTCTAAATATATAGTAAATAGGTCTGCGATAACTCTATTAAAGGAGAGTTATCGATTTTTGTTTTGGGAACGAAATGCTAATTAAAGAGCATTATTTGAGTGTTATAATGCATTTCGCGTTAATTTTAAAAGTAATTACATGTTGTAGGCAAAAAATCAAGTGCGCCATAACTTGCATGTTAGAATGTGTTTCGTTGTGTAAGAACTTTATTTTTGTTTTATAGTTGATTATTTTCAAGAGATTAAGGAAGCATTGGAATGGAAAGGAAAAAAAAAAAAAGTCAAAAAGCCAAGTAGCAAGAAGTACAAAAATGGTGAAAATAGAGCAAGTCTTGTGGATTACATGCTGGTACCGCGGCCTTCAATGGGAGCTACAACGCCAAGAGGTTGCCAGGGGGAGATTTTATGGTTTTGAAAAAATCGAGGGCACCACAGCACCAAGACTTTGTAGAAACCAATTTTGAGTATTTTTTGATTTATTTGCTTCGCGAAGGAGGGATTTTGAAGCACAGGAGCACAAAAAAAAGGAGGAAGAGAAGATAGGTCTTTTGGAGGAGAAATTTTCCATAAGTTTATTTTTCTTTTTTATTCTTTTAATTTGTGATTAAAATACAAATGGATTGTAACAAAGATAATAGAGGTAGATTTTTTCCTTCTAGCATGAACTAATTTTTCTTTCTAGGATTATAATGAATCTTGACATGGAAGCTTAATTTTATTATATATTTTTTCTTTAATTAATTCTTGTGGTTCGAATTATTGTTTGATTAGTTCTTAATTCTTCTAATAGCTTGATTGCCTATTAGATTGTTGTGGGAATTATATGTAATGCTTAGAAAGGATAACATGTGATTATACTAAAATTAAACAACATGAGTTCAAGATACTATACCAAGGGTCAGGATACATCTTGCCAATAGGATTGATTGACTTGTTAATGAGAATAGTAATATATCTGCTAACCTAATAGGATCATGCTTAAGATTTGATATTAAGCTGCAATTTAATTTAATTCTCATAGGTATATAGAAAATTCGATTAGGTTATTAGGTTTCTATGATATTAGAAAGTGCATATAAATAATACGGTGCATAGTTGTTATGGATAGTTGAATTGTTGTCGCAACTTTCGTGTATATTAATTTGTTTAAGAATTGTGGCATGCAAATGAAATTTCTGAGGTTTATATGATTGTCAATTAGCATTTGTATCTCTTTTTGTATATAGCACACATGAATTTCCATTCCTATTCTATACATGCTTACCGTGACAGTCTTAGCTTCTTATTTTTTAACAACCTTAATTTTCTTTTCATTTTATGTGAGCCAAAAGTTTTTAATTCAGATATTCAAAAATGATGAAAGATAACTATTGTCGAATCTGTGAGAAAGGTTTTAGCACTTCTAATGCATTGAAGAGTCAGCGCAAAGGTGTTTATTGTGTTTATTTAAGAAAAAATATACAAAACATGTCATGTTCTAGTAATAGAAAATGCATATATGTCACGTTGTAATAGTAGAAAATGCATATGATGAATACGCAGATGAGTGATGAGCATCCTATCAAATCTTAGATCAAATGTGATTTCTATGAGGAGAAATTGTAGGAACATTACATTGATAAATATGTAAAGCAATGTTACCCTGAAGCCTGAGCATGCTAGAGTTTAATTTTTTAAAAAGAAATTCAATATTCTTACTTCGTTCAATGATTTAATTATTGATTTTTATAGTGTTTGCTATTTATTTCTTTATTTTTTATGTAAGACAATAAGAAAAGAAATGTCACCCTAGCTAGAATGCTCGATCAACTTTAGTTGCCACTGACAGGATGGAAACAAAAATCACATATTATTTTAATTAATTAAAGTGTATAATTAACAGCAACTAGATGCATATGATTCCAGCCTTGTTCACTCATGGTGTTTAATCTAAGCGCATTTAATTTTCATTAGAAACCTGATTTGGATAAAAACATGTTTGGATTAATATATAGTTCAATCATATTTCTTCCAGATATATGGTAAATGGATCTATCCATAAAATCATATGTATCTTCATTAAAAATTTATGATATAATTGTTCTGCATGGTTGAATTGTTGTCACAACTTTCTCATATTTTAACTTGTTTAAGAATTGCAACATGCAAATGAAATTTCAAAAGCTTACATTGCATAATCCTATATAGTTGTTATTAAAATATAAGCATAATAATCAACTAGCATCCACATCCCTCTCTATTTGCCTATAGAAGACATGATTTCCGAATCCTATTCTATATATGCTTATTGTGATAATCTTAGCTTCTTATTTTTCCATTCTTAATTTTCTTTTCATTTTGTGTGCTAAAAGTTTTAATTTATGTCTTCAAAAATGGTGAAAGATAACTAGTCACGCTTGTGAGATAGGTATTAGCACCTTTATTGCATTGAAGAATCAGCGCTAGGGTGCTCATTCAAGCGAAAATATAAAAAATATGTGATTCCATTGTCATGTTCTAGTAGTAAAAAATGTATACATGTCATGTCCTACTAATGGAAAATGCATACGATGCATGTGTAGACGAGACAAACATCCAATCAAAATAAGATCAAATGCAACATCAAAATATATATGTAAGATCAAGTGTAATTTCTGTAAAGAGAAATACTCAAAAGATTACATTGATGAACTGTAAAGCAATGTCACCTTGAAGACTGAACAACTCTGAATATAAATTTTTTAAAAAAAACTCAATATTTTGATTTTATTCAACGATTTTTAATTGCTGATTTTTACATTGCTTGCTATTGCTTTTTGGAAACTGATCCTATGCACCCAAGTGCACTTAACTTTGATGCACCCAAGTGCAAATACCTATTTTTTATATATTTTTTTGAAACATTTTTTACACAATTATTAATCAAAATATATTTAACATGTGTATCAATTTTTACCATTTTTGAACATTTTTACATATTTATTTTGTATTTTTAAAAATCAATGATATTTTTAGTAATTTAAATTTACCAAAATACCACTGATTTTTAAAAATCCAAAATAAATATCAAAAAATAGTATTAAAAAGTGGGCCTTTGCACCCAGGTGCACCGAAGCTAGGTGCACCTGAGTTCATAGGATCAAAATCCTTGACTTTTATACAAGACAATAAAAAAAGAAATACTTGTTGGATGCACAGTACTATTAATCTATCAACCCATATAGCTACAACTTGAGTTATTTCAGTTAATAAAAATCCATAAATAATACTAAATAGATGTACATAATTTAAGTCTTATACCCTAACGGATTGTTGAGCATATTGAATAAGTGTATTCAGCAGCGGGATTTTTAGGACTCCGCTCCTCCAGAAAATTAACTATACAGAACACTTCAAAGGTCAACGCAGACACCACCGTGCCAAACTAACATTTTAATTCATTCAAGCATCCCAAAAGCTCTGAATAAGCTTAGCCAAACTACTACTAAAAATAATAACAATCCAAACAAAAGATTGATGATGATGCTGCTGCTACTGCTACTGCCACTGCTGCTAATAATAATAATAAGGCATCTTCACCGCATTTAGTGCAGCAGGATTTGCGAACCAAAAAGTTCCTCCACTATTGAGTCTCGACACTTGATGGGAGACAAAACAACCACATGGACAACGCAGTTGTATGCTTCACACAGCTAAGAAAGATGAAACAATGCAAAGACAGATGAAGGCCATTAATGGCAATTTCAATTCAAACATATTCCCGGGCATCTACAAAACATTACCACAGCTATTGATAAACATTGAACCACTACAGATCATTGCCAAGAACAAAAACATGGGAGAATGAAGGCAACAGTGTATTCATAGAATGAGCCCAGCTAAGCATAACGCTGTGGAGGTTGACCTGCAGCACCACTAGGTCTTACATTTGACTGAAGACCATACTGATTCATCTGCTGAGAACCCATGGCAGAGACCTGTTCAGGCTGCTGGAAACTGCCTGCTGGAGGACCAGGGAGGACTCCTGGAGTAGAATATGGGGCAGAGGATGGCCCAAATGTCTGGCCTGGGAATGAGCTTGGTACTGAAACGAATGTCGGTCTTCCTGTTTGCATGCTGGAATCCCATGCTGGCATTTGCCCATTTTGCACCTGACCTGGGGCCCCAGTTCCTAATACACCTCCTGCAAACATTGGAGCACCAGCCACAGCCTGAGGACTTTGCCAACCATTGGTGGCACTCTGCAATCCAGGACCCTGTGTCATTGCTAGTACACCTGAATCAGGTACCGTGTAGTCTCTGCTTCTATCCGTATGAGCCTGCAATGGAACAAAGAGCAAATTTACATCGAAACAACAGGCAAGTGATTTAGTACAGATAACAGGAGGGAAAAAAAGATCAGGAAGCATACGTTGATGGATTGTTTATCCTTATCTCGAACAATAAGTACCCACTGGTTACTCTTAAAGGCGTTTATATTTTTCACCATTTTTTTCATGGACATTAACTAAAAAACTTGCATCTATACCTTTACATTGAGATCAGTATGACGAGAGTATGACAGATGAAGCTTACAATAGCCACCATCATAGATGCAATGTCCCTCTAAAGCTTCCTTAGCAACAGCAGCAGTGGTGATATCTGTATAGAGGGGAACACCAAATTAATTTTTATTTTGTAGGAAGTTTGTTTGATCTGCTTAATTGCAGAAGGCAGATTCTGAAACCAGGTCTAGCAAACACGTATTCAACAATCATCCGATAAACTGAATCAGAATGTTTGTCTGGCTGAGAACTTTATTCTGCTTCTTTAGGCCTCCAATTTATTCGTTGCATTAAAGTTCTTCCACGGAGAATAGACAACATTCTACAGCTCAACAACAACATAATCCTTAAGCTTGTCGTTAATTATTGATGCCATGCAGGCATCTTTTCGCCAAAATACCAAGTTCAGGCTTCTGGAAGGAAATTTTATCCACAGATCGCTTTTTCCTTAATAACAAAAACATGATATCTTTCATGTCAAGTCTACATAATCGGGAATAAATATAAGAGGATATTGACAGAAATCTCCAGCCCTACCAGGATACTGAACTAAAGCCTGCATTCCGCCATTTTTCTCGAATATTGCAATCTTCTGAACAGTGCCAAATGCTGAGAAAACCTGAATCATAGGACACGTGCAATGTAAACAAAGATCAAACGCTTATAAGACAACCAGTAGAATGAATGAAGGATTATTTTACCGTGTGAAGAACATCCACTGTCACTGCATACTGCATATTCTCAATGGAAGCAAGAAGCACATTACTCTCAGGTTCTTTTTTCTTGCCATCAGGACCTACAGTGGGCTGCATCAAATTGCATATCAGAATGATATAACCACCTTGGAATTCCTAATCAAATCTACATCAAGGGTCCATTCGGACACAATTAAACACCAAGGAGCACAAAGTCACCCATTTTTCTTTCAATTTAATTGTGAATCTGAATCCCTTTTTTTCATTATCACCTGCAATGCCCCCTACTTTTTTATCTGAAAATACTATAACTAAAATCTTAGTTTTGCTGAAACTAACCTATTCTGCAGACAGCACTCTGTATTTCTTGTGCACTTTCTTTTGTATACACACACTCACTTGGGGAAATACTGCAATGGTACCCATACAATTGAAGATTACAGAGTGCCACACAAATTTTGGGCCCCACCTAGATGATAAATCAAAATCCAATCTGCCCAATCCATTCTAAATCCATTATTTAACTAGGAATGCAAAGATATTCATGAGCCCCATCTGGAAAATGTATAAAATGAATGTAATAAAATGTTTGATTTCTACATTCAAAGCTGTAAATTCAATATCTAAACCGACTAAAAGATCATTCCTAGATGGATAAATGCTTCCATATATTATGATTACATTCTTTCATATCTATGAATGGATCTATCGTTTTACACGATGATTGATGACGCACGTTTTTTCGAAGGTATGGCCCACCCAAGTATTTTTTTTGTTTTGGTACCATGTTAAAACAAATGATTTTAAACAAAATGAAGGGATAAGATTTCCATTTAATCATCCAAGTGGACCAAAAATGGGAGTGGCACACTGAAATCTTCAATGGTATCAGTACCACTAAAGTATATTCCTATCCAAATGCACACTAACACATGAATCCATAGACAGCAGCCTACCTGTAATGTTCCTTCAATTGCAGATGGATTCACAGGAAGGTAAGGATTTGTATAATCCCTGAAAATTTGATCACGAGTTTGTAAATAAATAGCAATTGTTGACATCTCAGAAGTCAGAACAGTGAAACAGAGAAGCAATGACGTGGATCAACAAGCAGAGAAAATCTTGGTCAGTGGTCCAAGAATTCATTCATTCCATTCAATAAATGTGATTGACTTACAAAATATTCCATAGGGGTGCAATCCTAACAAAATTAGCAATCCCAGACAACTCAGTGACTAAACTTGTCTCTACTAATGGGGTGAAAGAATGATGCATTAGATTATTAGCTATTCACATTATTTTGCAGTCCAAATTGAATATATTCCTACTTAGTCAACTAAGGGCTTGTTTGGTAATGTAAAAGTGGTGAGAAATGTGGGATGGGGTGGGAAGTGGGAAATGAAATATTTTGGGAATAATGTGATTGATATGAAATAATCGGAATGAAACTAGAATATATATATATAAGGTAGTTGAAGTGTAGTAGGAAAGAAAAATGATTGGAAATGATTGAAATGTAGGGATAAGAAGGTAAAAATGTGGTTATTAATTGGGCATGTGAATCTGTAATCCCATGGATTCCCATCCCACATTTTCTGTATACGTTAACAAATGTAACCTAAGTAAGAAATATTCAAAGTTGCATTGACTTTTCTATGATAAACTTCCTAAAGAAATATAGTAGTGAATCTAAGAAAGAGAAAAACTACTAAAAAGCAAATCTACAATACTAGATTCATATAAGACTATATAAAAAGGAATAATTCTGTTTGCCCAGGCTAAGCAAATGTTTCACTTAGCCCGCCTCAAAAAACCCATTTACGACATTTTTTTTTAATTTTTTTTTCTTCATACACTTTTTTATCTAAGCGTATTTAACATATAAACCAAGTTTTACCATTTTTAGATATGTGTATATATTTTAAAAATCTCCAAAAAAATATACATAAATAACTAAAAAATGGTAAAACTTGATTTATATGTTAAATACACTTAGATAAAAAAAGTGTATGAAGAAAAAAGCAAAAAAAAAAAAAAGTGTTGTAAATAGGTTTTCTAAGGCGAACTAAGCAAGATATTTGCTTAGCCTGGGCTAACAGAATCATTTCTCCTATATAAATGCGAGGATTATGAACCTGGAGAGAGTAATATTTTTTCATTACTGCAGGTTTTGAATGGAGGATCAAAAGGCCCACTTATCTTCTATTTGACTATAAATGGACCAAATCGACACTTAAAGAAAGAAATGCCATAGTGTATATTGTTTGCAGAAGATGAGTCATGACTGAAGAAACAATGAAAGGTACAAGGCTACATTAGTCAATATATGTTTTAGAATTAATTAAACTAAAACTAAATATAAGAAATTTTCTTAACAATAATAGGAATAGAAATGATTAGTTATAGTTGCCACTAAAGAAGTGAAACGAAATAACCAATTTAGTTATCTAGGAGTTGTTCAATGGGAAAGAAAAAGATAGGTTCATGAAAACATTGCATGTGGAAACATATGGCACTATGCTTCAATACCTTTATGCAAGTACCAAAATGAGCAAATAAATAGAATCTATGCATTTAACAAGGGACCTAAAAGCTGGCAACAATCTATGGTATTGAATGTCAGCAGAGTCAAGGGATAACATATCAATAAGACAAATGTAACCAAACTGAGGATCTTGAGATGATATATGGAAGTGTTAAAGGATAAGCGAGATCAAAATTTCAAAATAATTTAAAAGTAGAATCAACAGATAACTTTTCACGCTCAAAAGATGAGGGCAGTCCACTGATTCAACTACAGGCATTTTTATCGAAGGAATAAGAACGACAAAACAAAGATCAAACAGAATGAATGAGACTAAATCAAAAGTGCAATTTGCTTGATAACATGGTAAACAGAATTACGTTGGTCAAATTCTTTGAAGAACAACTCTGTTAACTCTGTTGTAAAGAATCAATAGCTCTTTTTATGGACTTTAGTGGAGCAAGTACAATGACGAAATCATCCAATCCCTATTTTGTTGGTTATGCCTTCTAACCACCTACTTTTTAGGCCAACTTCCACCAATTGCATCCATCCTTCCAGTTCCCACGCCATCTCTCTGATCATGTAATGTAATGTGAAATCATGCACTTACCCCAACCATGCCATTGATTCATCATTCTTCTTATCTTTATTGCAAATCATCAACCCCACCTCTCTTAATAATTAACCATCTCTTTTTTATTCATTTCATGACTACTTACTATTTTCCATTTACATTTTTTAAAACCCTAGCTCTTTTATGATCGCTTTTAACATCGACAAATTTGAAAACAATTAAACACATTTTTGTTAAACAAAAGGGTCCAAAATTAGCCTAGGGGTACAGGCCATAGTTGGTACTTGGTAATCAGTACTAAGTCCTAACCTTCAGCTTTTTACACAAATCAGATATCTTCAGGCCTGCATGTTAAGTTGTTAGCAGCCCTAACAGCCAGCAACAGAAAATATTCTTTAAAAAAAAAAAAGGCCTTTCAAATATGATGCAAATTTTCAATAATATTGAATATCGCTAAATATTTTGCTACTGTTTGATAGTTTTGAAGACAAATGTGGTCAAAATATGACAGTACAGTCGTATATCAACAAGCAATGACAAAATATGTTGTATATTGATACAAATGAAAATGTATGGCCATATTTAGAATTAAATATAAAATATGCCTTGAAAACAACCAAAAATAATTTTCCTAGTTCAAACTGGTCCAAGTCAATGTGAAGTTTAGTTCAGGCAAAACAATGGTCAAATTAATTTGCTTTAATGAAAAGAGCAAATAAAAAGTGGTGTGCATCATAATTAAGCATTCAGTCACGTACTCATATTAAAAATAGCCAAAAAAATAAAATCTGGTGAGAAACCTATAGCATGTCAACTAGATTCAGTTTTAAAAAGAAACATCTAGGAAATAACCTAGAAGCCTATTCATACCTGCTACGGTGAGACTGGAACTTGATATTCAGATCAGTGTGCGCTGAGAAAGAAATGCGCAAGTGACAAGAGGCAACATGCTCTGGAAGTAAGTACCTGAAATTTCCAAGCATAAAAATAATTAAGAAATACTACCTAAAAGAGGGAAGTTTAAAATTTTTCAGATTAGCTCAAATATGCAGTAAATGGATATGGTTAAATTACAAAAAAAATTACTAAATATACATCTGTTTAAGATACTCATCTCAAATATGCCAAAAAAATGAATCCTCACTAAAAATCCAAAATCGCCCCAAATTATCCTAAATAGATTCTCATCATTATTTGACATAGACGAACATCAACCAACAGAACTAGACCTTTCTTATAAAGCTCAATCCCAGCCATCGAACCACTCAAAACCAATGTTATCATAACCAAACAGGAGATCAAACTGGTAATAGAGCTTGTTTGGTTTGAACTGGTTGGACTGTTTAATTAAACCAGTTTGAACCATAACTATATAATTATATTATTATAAATCTAAGAAAATTTTTAATCAAATACAAGCATTAAAAAATTAAGAATTTAAAAGTTATACGACATACTTAATAATGCAATTTAAACTCCATGACAAATAAATATAAATAAAAAATAATTATGATTATAAAATTTTAAAAAATAAATTAAATGCAATACAAAAATAAAAATATAAATTTATCATCAAAGTCAATTTTATGGTAATATATAAAACAAAATTGATAATTAAAAATTAAAAATATATTATCTATTAACTTCTTTTAATCACATTTAATACTGTAATTAAATAACCTGTAAGTGAAATTATTTTTTCCCCAAAGTTTTTTTTTCACATTTCCCCACCAACACCATCGTTAAATTCTTTACCCAAAAGCCAAAACTATAAGCAATGCGTTTCTGCCTTGTAAAGTGCCTCCAAAGACAATGAATTGCTTGAAATGCAGTTTTGTGGAATTGGACTGAACCAGTTTTAAATATACCGGTGATGTAAACCTCAGTCCTTGTTTTAATTCTCTTGGTTGTGCCATTGATAGCATCGAGAATACTATTACCCACAACACTGATCCAATCACTCATTGGCTGTCCCAATCTCATCCATTGTAAGTGCCAATTCCAGCAATTCCAAGATGCTCAACACCAATGTCCCCACAGGAACTGCATAAGGATTCAAGATTGCTACCATTGCTGTGATGCACATGAATAGATGATTCATAACCACCACGCTGTCCTCTCAGGGGCCAGGCACTTTAACAGCAGGGGAGGGTAGATATTATCACAGTGATTGCTGTCCATAAGATGCATTGTGGGCCACTATCAATGAACTTTATCATAATCAGGCTCGAATTGAAGATGATGGTGAGTGGTTTCCATGCTGACAACATCACCCCAGTAATCATGGACAATTCTTCAGTCATTGGTAGACACAAGCCACTTGTAATGTTGCTGATGTTCCCATATGGGACCTAGATGTTCTTTGTGCCTGTCGCTCCAGAGCTACCAAGAAGATGCAGCATCCATTGTCAATGGAAGTTAAGATGAAAGAAAATCTGGAGAACTCCAACTAAGAAACTGCTTTACTTGCTGCAAGGTCTGCAGCTTTCGAGGCCAGCGCATTTGGATAATACAATACACAATCATTAGCATTGGGGGCCACTATCAATGAACTTTTCATAATCAGGCTCGAATTGAAGATGATGGTGAGTGGGTTCCATACTGACAACATCACCCCAGCAATCATGGACAATTCTGCAGTCATTGGTAGACACAAGCCCAAGTTATGTTGCTGATGTTCCCATATGGGACTTATGTTCATTGTGCCTGTCACTCCAGAGCTACCAAGAAGATGCAGCATCCATTGTCAATGGAAGTAAGATGAAAGAAAATCTGGAGAACTCCAACTAAGAAACTGCTTTACTTGCTGCAAGGTCTGCAGCTTTGGAGGCCAGCCCATTTGGATAATACGATACACAATCATTAGCAATGGCTCATGATAGCTAAAAAGGAAAGAGATTGGAGCACAGATGGCAGAGGCGTTCACAGAAGACAGGAAATGTTTGTTTAGAGCAGATGAAGGCTGGGAATTGCTATAGGGTGTGTTTGGTTGGGGTTAAAACTTTCGATGAAAAGTTTTTGAGGTAGAAGTTGTCACATTGATAGAAAATGATGTGATATAATAGGAGTAATGATGAGAAGTA
>JAXCLR010000092.1:50510867-50521097 GCA_035584095.1 Annona squamosa
AATAGAGTAGTTATGGAGAGTGAAAAGTTTTAGATTGAAAAGTTTTGGTTGACATGTTTATATCCCAAACAAACGCAACCATAGTGTTTTGAGGATAATTTTGGGATTCCAGTGAAACAGAAGAATCTGTTTGAGAATACAATCACAAAACCGGAATTTTTTTTTTTTTTTTTGGATTGGTACAAAAACAGATGTTTTGGTACATCTAAAATAAGTGTAAACAAAATTTTTTTAAAAAAAATTGCTCATATTGGAAATGCATTAATGAGTTGCGCTTTTTCTCATACAAAAGCTAAGAAATACAAACTTCCAATTAAATCCCTTTTCTGCATCGAGAGAACTTTACCGTTTATGATCAGCATCTGAAATTATCCGTAAAAATATGTTACCAGAAATTTCATTGAAAGGAGACAGTTTACCTTGGGATGCTCCTTCCATCAAGTGCATCTCGTGCTGCTGAGGCTGTTACTGAATCGCTAAACTGGATTAATGCCTGTAAAATATATATCTATTTGAGAGAAATCTTCTAAATGCAAGTAGCTCATAGAGCAAAGACTACCTGAAAAAAGAAGATTCTAAATACAGCAAGGGCCAGTATATAACTACCTAAGTTGTCTGGATTTTCCAATATGACCAAACAATTTCAATAATAACTTCTATGACCACGTACTTTGTCAATGCTTTTGAAATATGACTGCATCTCATATAAGATATTAATGAGAATCTGCACTTAGAATGCAGATAAAATGTGTTACCAGAATTGAAAATGACCCTCTCTTGATCCTAAGTCATGACTTATTTCTTCACCCAAAAATGATTATGGTCCAAACTCCAAAATGCATATGAATTGCATTTTATTATGGGAAAGGATTCAGTGGACATTCCCCACTTCTCCTAAATCTGAAAATGTTTGTTTTGGGCCCCCAAGCTGATTTTATGAATTCTGAACCATACATCTTGCTTGAAATGATATTCTATTCATTGTAAAAAAAAAAAAAAAACCATTTGAAATATACATACATGAATCAATTTTGATATAGAAATTTTAACAGGTTTATATATTTTGTAAATTGATTTTCAATTTATGATATATTATGATTATTTTATGGAAAAAAATCCTAATTAAATATAATACATCAAGCATGAGTGATGGTTTAGATGTCATAAAATTAGCTTGGTGGCAGCCAAATCAAGCATTTCCACATTTGGGGGGAAGTGGCCTTTCATTACAAATCACATTCATCCATGTTCTAGCTGGCATTCCATACTGCATCATAATGGGTTTATGAAACAGTAAGACATTTTCAGAACATAATAAAATATTTAAACAGATTTTATTAAAAATTAATGATTTCAGTATTTTATTTATGCTGCTTAAATAAATAATCAATATTTTATTGTTTAAAATAAAGGAGAGAAAAATATGGATAATATTATCCTTATATAAAAGAATCAATATTCAAATTTCTAAATTGCATAGACAGATATTTGACATTGGGATACCCTCGTCACGTGTAACGAAAGGTAATTTTAGTTATTTATTTACGTTCTTCCATCCATGCGTTAGATTTTGATTATTTTTCTCTGTATTCAAAATTCATATAAATGAAGGGAAGCCTTGCTGCAACAAAATTGTTAACAAGAAACTTTCCATTCTCCACAACTACCCTATTTTTAATCATTTCTTCACATATCTCTATACAACTATCCTACTTTTCGATCATTTATCCACAATAACCCGTACAACTACCCTATCTATCGTAACCTTATTATCTTTAATCTCCATCATTACTCCTATCATATCACACCACTTCTCCCATTTCAAAAAGTTACACCAAAAAATTTTATTTCAAAAATTCTTTCTAATGTCAAACGCACCAATAATATAGTTCAATTATGCATCAAATCATTCGAACTCAAAAACTATCTTACATACCTATGATTAACTTGATGCACTGATCATATGATTTAAATGAATTTTTTTGTGAGGAAATCAATCATACTTAAAATAGGATATTTTCACACATAGCAACATGTTCTTTATGATTCCAAATATAACCAAACATCTTCAATAATATCTTCTATGGCTGTATATTTGTCAGCATTATTCAAATATCACTATGTAGCTAACATCCAACAAAGTATGTAATCATATAAGATCTTACTGAAAATATATGATCATATTTGGAATGTCAAACAAAAGATGTGGTCATATTTGAAAACCAACCCATACGGCAATTTATTCACACCTGAAAACCAGCAGCTTTCTCAAAGGTTGCAATTTTGTGCACAAACCCAAAGGCAGAAAACACCTGAAACATGATAACATGAATAAGACATATGCACTTACTAAAGAAGAAAATTTGTCATTGGGGGCCATCACAGATGTTGATAAAACAGCCAATGGAGGATACCAGTAAATCTTATTTAAGTGCAGAAAGGCACCTGTATGTAAAAGCTTGGAATTCATATAAACACCGGAAGATTGACATGTGATGCGAGATAATATTTTAAAAAGGAAAGATGTATATGATCTTCTTTACACACTGTCTCCAAACAAAATTAAATTTTCATTGTTATCCAAATAAACCAGATAAAATGACAAGAAATAACAAGGATCTATACAATTAAGTCTAGAAAAGGAGCCAGCCACAAATTTCTCACTGATATTACCCTTAAAAAATCAAAAGAGGACTTAAATAGCTGCGCAAGGCCCACGCAGAGGCACCAAGCAACCATATCCACAACAGAAGAGAAGTGTTCAAGAAAACGAAAGGTTATGGAGTTCAACCTCAAAAATAAAAACAGCTTCCATTCAGGTTGGAGCATCCTACAACTTGAATTGAGCATGACACGTTATGAGTTAGAAGAAACTTCATCAATGTAATGCTACGATGATTATGGATAGGAATGAAACATAAGGAGAGAGGTAGGCAAAACAAACGTGATATGTCTCCCAATGCAGTAGGCTGACAACGAGGATTTTGCTGTGTTAACATGGACCTGCTGTTCCATGCAGAGTATGTCAACCACAAGTCAAGACATTGCGTAAAACCATTTGCATCTGACAAAAACTTATTTAGACCAAAGAAACCACCCCATTGCATCAAACGGCCAGAATATCCTTTACAATTAGATATTTAAATGACATAAATAGCCATGAAGATGTAAATAATAATGGAAAATATGAACTCACCAAGTGGATAACATCAATGCTGACGTCACCAGCCTCCACACCTTCAATGGTCACAAGCAGGACATTTCCAGCAACGTCACCAGTGCTCTTATTATTGACAATTTCTTGCCTATTTGAATACTGGATGTAGACAGTTTTGCCACGAACTTGTGCTGGTTCCGAAGAGGATGCATAATAAGAAACCATAGAAATAGCCT
Organism: Annona squamosa; assembly: GCA_035584095.1. Taxonomy (NCBI): domain Eukaryota; kingdom Viridiplantae; phylum Streptophyta; class Magnoliopsida; order Magnoliales; family Annonaceae; genus Annona; species Annona squamosa. Next base: position 50,514,261 of record JAXCLR010000092.1, read on the forward strand.
GATTCAGGTCTGCCTGCAGATCACATAATTTATGTACTGTGAATACATGCTAATTCTTCACTTTTGTACAGTTCCAACAGCAATGAACATCTTACATATGAATCATTATGAATCATGGAAACAGCTTACTGAATTCCTAACAACTAGATGAACATCAATGCAGACTGAACCCAGCAGATCAACATTTTGAAAGCAGTTAAAGTCGATCAAACTGTGATCGTGACCACTCATTAAAAATCAATTAAAAAGAAGCAATAAGCCTATTCACGAGCTCCCAAAGCGCATGGAATAAATGTTAGATTAGTCCAGGTCCCCACCATGCGGGTTCATAGGCAGCCTTGCAATAAGGTTTGCATAATTTAAAAGGGGTGGTCATTGAATTATGGATGCCGATTCTCTTAACAATTATAAAATGAGAACTATGAGAACCAAAGGCATGTCTACAAGCCGATTATTGGTTGAATCTGCATGTGCGTACCAAATCAGCAAGGTTTGCCCTAGAAAAACAAGAACAAAGAGATTTAAGTCTCTAACTTTTCTTTTCAGATTTCAGCTTGTGCAATTAGTATTGGCTTCCAAAAGGAAATTTTGCATTCAGATCCAGAAACAAAAAACAGAATGAAATCTCGTATGATATTCGAATGATATTCGAATGATTAGTAAGCCGGCGATGAAAGAAAAGAAACGAAACGAAACGAAACGAGAAAATTAACAAGGAAATAAAATACTAACGAATTCAACAAAAGCCTGATTGCGATTGGCCCCAACGTTGCATTTGGTGTTGACGATCTTCCCGAAAGGCTTACAGAGCTCGATAAGCTCCTCCTCGGTACATTCCCATGGAAGGTTACGAAGGTGGAGAACCTTGGATGGAGTCTGCGTGTATCTGAACTGAGGCTGGCTGGAAGTAGACGACATCCTTCCTTTCCTTGCAGATTTTCTTTCTATAGTACCTTTTTTCTTGACACGATCTCTCTGCGAATCCGACCGATGACCGAGAAATAAGCAGAGAGAGAGAGAAAGAGATTGGCACCGGCGTAGGTGTTGGCAGGTGAGGTGACTGAAAGAGGAGGGACGGTCTAGGGTTTGTTTCGAGCCACGCCTCGGGGTCGGGAAGGAGGATAGAGAGAAGCGGAGAGGAGAGAGGCAGACGCACTGGGTCGGGGTCTGGGTCGGGGTCGGGGTCGGCCTTCTGGGTGCTTTCTATCCATTCCCTGTTAGGTATATTCGCAAAAACCTCCCAGCCGTTTAAATTTTGCAATTATATTTCACCGCTATTGATTTTGTAAATAACCTTCAATTTACACTTTATTTTCAAAAACATTCAAACTTCGACCAATAAGACCTTTTTCTCAAGCTAAGTACATATTTCCAATCTTTTAGCTCAAGGGTGAAAATTTGCAATCTTCTTAGCGATTAGTTATTGTAAAAATTGCTCCCAATATTTGAGATAACTTTCCTTGTAAAGACTTAAAGCCACGCTTTCTACACTAAAGGCTAGTCATGAATTGGCAAAGACCTCATATATTAAAATTTAAAAAAAAAAAAAGTTATTTTCTAAATAAAATAAATAATATTAAATACAATAAATAGATTATATATAATAAATTATAAAAAATATAGTTGAAACTAGACCGGAGTACCAAAGTAAATTAGTGTATCCGAATGTACAAAAGTTGAGTTGTTACTACAATAATTAAAAAACATTTATCTAAATAATATTTAAACTTATAAGTCCATGAGTTCAGTGGGCCGCATGTAACTTTTACAAAATGTGCTGAATATAGTATCCGTTTACAGAACCAGATTTAGGGTATGTGTGTTTAGGGTCAAAATATGTCAACTAAAACTTTTCAACTTAAAACTTTTCAACATAAAACTTTTCATTCTCCGTAACTACTCTATTTTTTAATTATTTTTTCACATTTTTTCTATACAAACTATCATACTTTTCAATCATTTCTACACAGCTACTCATATAATTAACCTATCTATTTTAACTTTATTCTCTTTATTCATCATCATTGCCTCTATTATATCGCACCATTTTCCATCAATTTGACAACTTTTACCTCAAAAATTTTTTATCAAAAGTTTTACCTCCAACCAAACATACCCTTACTTGGCTTCCCAAAAATGAGAAAATTTTATGTTTCTTAAAATTTAACTATCACATAGAATCCAAGAATCACCAAATGCCTTGCGAAATTTGTAAATAGACTTATCATCTGCTTAATGCGCGAATGAATAAAACTTTTGATGAAAAGTTTCAGAGTGTAAAAGTTGTCAAATAATGTAATATGATAGAGGTAGTGATGAGTAGTAAAGATAATAAAGTTAAAATAGATAAGTTAATTATGCGGATAGTTGAATAAAAATGATTGAAAAATAGGATAGTTATACAGAAAAATGTGAAAAAAATTAAAAAGTATGATAGTTGCGGAGAGTAAAAAGTTTTAGATTGAAAAATTTTAACTTGACATTTTTTATTAATTGTCAAACACATCACTGACCGTTGAGTTCACATGGAGTATTAGTGCCTCTAATTGTATCTTATTGAGACTTTTATAAATAATTTTGAAAGTAGATTTACAAAAGCAACGGTTATGCCCATACATTGCAAAATAAAAAAGTTAAAAGAGTGGTAATGTACAAATAGCTTTCTATATGGTTTTTAATGAAAGAGTAATTCCTATTTTTTTAATTCAAGTGCATATATACACATTAAGCTATCTCATGCTATAAATCATTGGATACGTTAATGAAGAGTAATTCTTATTTTTTCTATTCAAGTATATGTACATATAAAGCTATCTTATATTATAAATTATTACATACACAATATTCCCGGTACATAAGAACCAAATAATACTCATAACTGAAAAAAAAATTAATACCTCTACCAATGGGGGGATAATGGTCAATCACTCAACCGTATTATGCCATCATTCTTACTAAGTCGTGTTGTCGGAATAGCAAGGACAAAGAAAATCTTACAATAATTGTTACGGAACAATTTCATAAATATCTACCATTTTTTATTACTAATTTTATTTATATCCATGAATTTTTAAAAATATCAAAAATATACTTATGTATTTTACCTAAAGAGGAATGATCTAGATTGTTTGGGCTAATCAAATATCTTGCTTATTCTATATCAAAAAACTCATTTATAATATTTTTTTTATATACACTTGTTTATCTGAATGTATTTAACATATAAATTAAATCTTACCATTTTGAATATGCGTAAATATTTTATAAAGATTTTTAAAGATAAAAGTATTTTAAATATATATAAACACATAGATGTTTAAAAATCTTCAAAAATATGTTCACATATCCAAAAATAATAAAACTTAGTTTATATATTAAATACATTGAGATAAACAAGTATATGAATAAAAAATTAAAAAAATATTATAAATAGATTTTTTAAAATGGGCCAAGCGAAAATTTACTTAGCCTAGACTAATAGTATCACTTTTCTTACTTAAAATTTCACTTATACCCATGTCATTAGAAATCCATTAAAAAAGTTATTAACTCCCAATAAATGACAAAGATATTCATCTGTAATTTTGATTTTATAGACAAAAATTGAGATTCAAATGAATCTTTAACACTATTATAACTATAAAAGCATATATTATTGAAATATAAATTTTTAATTTTGAGCAAAGTAACTTCACATTGTAACAGGACTTGAACATATTCGTTATTTTGTAAGGGTGTTAACAACTTTTTTAATGGATCCTTACGGCATAAATATAAATAAAATTTTAAACAAAATGCACGGATATAATTAGAAATTTTGAAAATTTGTAAATATAAATGAAATTAGAAATAAAATTCATGAGTATATTTGAAATTTGCCTTTTTATTTCCTATAAATATATACACCTTATATACATCTAGTTGTCTATATAACTCACTCATAAGAGTGTATTTGGAAAGTAATAAAATTTTTGCTAAATAGTTTTAAGTGTAAAAATTTGTGAGATGAAAAAAATATACAATATAGTAATAGAAGTAATGATAAAAAATAAAGTTAAAATAGATATTTAGATTTATAGGTAGTTATGTAAAAAATATTAAAAAGTAAAATAATTGTATAGGAAGAAATCAAGAAATAATTAAAACATATGATAATTATATAAAGTGAAATTTTTAATGTGTTTTTTTTTTTTTTTTGGTGGTTAAACAAACACTCCCTTACTTGAAAAAGCAACAGTCGCACGGATCCGTCCCCTAAGAAATGCCTTGTACTATTAAAGTGGTTCAAATTTAAAAATACTTGCACATGTTCTTTTTCGTAGTTTTAAATAACGCAATTTTAATATTTTAGGCCAAACATAAAAATATTGGTAAAAATATTTTTTAAATGATAAAGCCAAATATTTAACAATTTGAATTTCAAATACTAAACAATTTTTTGTCAACGCTTTTTAAAGTTCAAAAATTGACTTTTCAAAGTTTAACAGTATGGCCATGCAAAGCCTTATACAATCCTAAACATTATTGTTTTATTACAAAGGAAACGATATTCAAGTACCCCAAAATAATTAATTACATAACCCATCCAATTTGAGTACATCTTCTTTATGAACCTGATATTGTTGGACATATTGACTTCTTGCATGCTTGCCTCTCTCCCTCATTTTCACATGCCGGCATATTCAATGCAGATCTCTAGCATCACACTCACTATGGAATTACTTTCGAGCTATTCCATATATGTGAGGACTTACAAGATAGGCTGATGAGAGGACAACCTTCTTAACAGTTGCAACGGAAAATCCAGCTTTTAAAATTTCGACCTCCGTATCCCTTGTAAGATGACAACCGTCGGAAATAATTTGCTGCAAGGGATCAACAAAATTCTGCACAAACCTGAGAGGCGTTCCATCTGCACATCGCCACAATATATATATATATATATAAAGAGAAAATAAATCCATTTCTTCTACCCAGATGAATAGGTCTCTCTCTACATACCATTTGCAGCAACATGTTCCACAAACATGTAAAGACCGCCCGGTTTCAGCACCCTCTTCACTTCTGCATATGACCCAGGCCAATATAAGGCTTCTGCATGAACTTAACGCAGCAAGATATTCTCTAGATGACTCTTTGTTGGTGAAAATTCAATAACCTTCATCAAATCACAGGGGTTAATGCATTCGACACAATAAGGTTTGACGTCAGTGATTCCTAAATTCATTGGTGCATAGATTATAATCATCACACACGTTATTACCCAACACCAGTGGGAGTGGCAATCCTGAAAGCAAATGGAGGGTGCAAATGAATTGTTAAAAATGTAAGAATTGACTGTGTTTCCCACATAAGGTGGCCAAATGGAACAAAAAATGATCGTTAAGCCCCATCCATCTGCCTTGGACATGGTTACCACCCAATTCAACAGCAAAAATGTTTCATAACCCGAGAACCAACCATCAGCAAATTTGAGAAAGAAGTGAATATCGTTGGAGAATGGAGATGCCAGCTTGCCAGGTTCCTAGCCATGTCTAGATCAACAGAGTCGAGCTACCGGATTAAAATCAAACATGGTTGTCGGTGGACAACTGAATTAGCATTTTTGGATATGGTCCCCAAAGGAAACCACAATTATCTCATTGAAATCTCAATTACCCCGCAAGGAAGAAGAGGGCCATTTGCAGATTGGTACCTCTATTTGCATATTTTGTCGCATAAGTTTCATATTTGCAGCAGAAAGCTTTGAGTTTTAAGTGATTTGCAAACTGGTACCTTAAGGGTGTGTTTGGGATGATCCCATAGTTTGGGATGAGATTCTCCACTCCCAATGAACTTTTTCAATTTTCAATATAACTCGTCATTTTACAATACATACTACCTTTGGGCATTTCTAATAGCAGTTTTTTTTTTATTCCTCATACACAATAATCACTTCTCATCTTATTTCTTAATCTCATTTCTGTCCCATGTCATCCCAATCCATGGGATCAGTCCAAACACATCTTAATTTTTTTAAATTCTCACTTTTTAGCCTATAAGTTTCATATTTAGGGTGTGTTTGATAACAAGTGAAAGTTTTCAAGTTAAAACTTTTTAATCTAAAACTTTTCATTCTTCACAACTACCTTATTTTTTAATCATTTCTTCATATTTTTCTATACAATTTCCCTACTTTTCAATCATTTCTACACAACTAACCTATCTATTTCAACTTTATACTATTTATTCCTCATTATTACTCATATCATATCACATCATTTGACAACTTCTACTCTCTACAACTTTACATCAAAAGTTTTATCCATTCCCAAATACACCCTTAGTCTTTAAATTTTAATGTTTTCTGCTTGTAATCCTCCCACCAAATCAACATTAGAAAAAGCTGTTGCATGGAGGAAAAGTGTCCAGATTTTAGAACTGCCTATTTTACCCTCAAAGGCAAGGTAAAATGGACAACCCCATGTTCAATACATGATTTCATTGAAGGAAAGGGGGCAGCTAGTGCATTGGGCTATTTTTCAAGAAAAAAATTTTGTTGTATAGAACTGCCTATTTTTTGTAAGAATATATTTTGTTATTTTCATGAAAAATAAATGTCTAAATTTTTTTTTTGCCTTTCCCCATGCAATTGCTTTTGTTTAACATCAATTAAATATAGGGACTAAAGGGAAGTGATTTGATGCACCTAGGTGCATTGAAACTTAAGTGCACCTGAGTGCAAAACTCATTTTTGAAAATTTTTTATAAAATTGTTAATTTAAGGTTGTGTTTGGGAATGAGTAAAACTTTTGATGAAAAGTTTTGAGGAGTAAAAGTTGTCAAATGATGTGATAT
>JAXCLR010000092.1:50536384-50573222 GCA_035584095.1 Annona squamosa
ATATTTAAAAAACAACGCTAACTCTAATACCACTTGTTGAGAATATTTTACATAATAATACTACTTGGAAAAAATCTTGTTGAGAATATTTTACATAATAATACTACTTGAAAAAAAATCTCACAATACTACTTGAAAATAATCTCACAACAATACTTAAAATAACTCCACAATAATACTACTTGAAATATATCACAACAATACTCATATCCTACAACAATTATACTAATGACCAAAAATAACTTCTCTAAACAAAAAACTGCATATTATAATACTATAAGAACAACGTATCTGAAAAGCGAAGCTCACAGATATTTTTTTTAGAGCTTATGCAAAATATGACTTAGCTTAACTTCAAAATAGCTACATATATTTGCTTGTGAGAATGTAAGGGCAGGGCGCCTCCCATTTCCTCGCCAAAACAATGTGAGATAGGAGGTTTCCATTCAACACGGGGCGCCCAGCCCACGGCTACTCCATCAGTCCATCTGCAGGCATTTCCGCCACCAACCCCCAAGCCCAAGTATTTTAATCAGTAATTAGTTAATTTCCGTCCTGCCGTCCACTGATTTCGACCCTTAATTAATTAATTAATATCCATAGACTAGAATAATCGTGAATTGGATATGCGTCCCCGTGCTTTCTCCGCTATTTTGAGTCTTCGCCACAGGGGAAGCGTGAAAATCAATCAAATCAATCAGAAGGCTACCAGGAAGAAGAAGGAGATGAGTTCGGGAGGGTTGTTCGATCTGGAGAGGCATTTTGCCTTCTATGGGGCGTATCACAAAAACCCAATCAACATAGCAATCCATATATTGTTCGTTTGGCCCATCTTCTTCACCTCTCTTGTCCTCTTCTATTTCGCTCCTCCTTTCATCCATCTTCCCTCTTTACCCCATCCTTTTCTCCTCAACTTCGGCTTCCTTTTCGCCCTCTTCTATGCTCTCTTCTATCGCCTCATGGACAAGAGGGCTGGTTCCTTAGCTGCCCTTCTATGCATCTTCTGTTGGCTCGTCAGCTCCTTTCTTGCCGCTCGCCTTGGCTTCTCTCTCGCTTGGAAGGTATAACTTCTTTTGCCTCTTTTTTATCTATCCAATTTTTTTATTTTTTTAACCCCAGCACTCGCCGGTCTAACCCCCTGGTCTCCCCCTTATTTTCCCTTCTTTTTATGCATTTATTTTCGTGTGTGTGTGCGCGCGCGCTCACGATTGAATGTTCTCCTGGTCCTTACGCCTAATTCATTCATGTGGGCCTTACCTGGTGTTTTCATTTGAATCCATTGCAGCCATCCTCAACGAGAGGCATCTATTTGAGGAATGATAGGGAATTATCATCATGATGATAAGAACATATATCCATGGTAACAATGTAATTGGAGCATGATAAGCTAATATTAAAGGCCCATTACTGGGACTTATGCCCTCACTTAAGTGTGCTAAAATGGAATAATTTTCAGTTTTGGTTTCATATGAATGGGTGGCACAGGAGATAGGAGGTGAACCATGTACCACATCTTGCACTGTGGTTTCTAATGCAAACACATGCATGGTATACCCGCGTGGATGATGAAGATGTGCCATAAATCTTATCCATGCATAGCATGCCATGTTGTATGCATATATAGTTTACTAATGTTAATTTTCATAGGAGATGAGCCTCTCCATTTTCATTTTTCAAGTGTACGGATCAAAGAATTTTCTTTCAAAGATGGGGGGCAGGAATAGAGTATTAGGTGGGAGAGGGAATTTGGCACTTATGACAGTGAGGGTATATTGGGCAGGATCAAAAGATTTGGATAGTTTTTTCTCTATATTGTATAGAGGGTTAGAGTTATGGTACAATTTGTAGTGTATTTGTTATGCTGTTAGTATTTTTATAAGTATCTTCAAAGGGTTGCTGAACTGACAATTTCTACGAAAGTTTAGGTAAAAAGAAAATAACTTCTTATTTTATATTCAAACATATTTAGTTCTATACCATCGTGAATTTTGTTCTACAAAGAATATTATTTCTTTTATCTTTGAGGAATGATCCTGTTAGCTCGGATTAAGCAAATGTTTTGCTTAGCCCACTTCAAAAAATCCATTTACAATAATTTTTTCATACACTTGTTTATCTAGATGTAGTTGACATATAAACCAAGTTTTGCAATTTTTGGATATGCATATATATTTTTTTGAGATTTTTAAACATCTAATTGTATATATGTATTGAAAATATTTATATTTTTAAAAATCTCAAAAGAAATATATATTGATATCCAAAAATGGTAAAACTTGGTTTATATATTAAATATACTTAGATAAACAAGTGTACGAAGAAAAAAGTAAAAAAAAAAAGTGTTGTAAATGGATTTTTCAAGGTGGGACAAGTGAAATATTTGCTAACGCGGGTTAATAGGATCACTTCTCTTTTTTTCTGTCCCTATTTTTACTATCATTATTTTGATTCTCATTGACATAATTTTCACTAATTTATGAGAGGCAAACTTTGGGCCCTAGTCATCTGAAGGCAAACATCAAAGATCTCCATATGGATTGAATTGTGTGCTGTATGCTCACCCCATCTATTGATAAAATTCCTTGATTTATCTTTTGAGAGCAAGAGGTAGAGCTTCTCAAGGAGACTCTGGTTGGCACCTAAAACAACTTAAACTACTCTTCCCTAAGTTTTTTTTGCTAAGGCAATACACCATGATAATGATATCTTTATTACTTGATTACCCAAGTCGAATATATGATTCTTCATTAAGGTAGATTGAGGGAGCTTGTACGATCATCCAGGTTAGCTAGTGGGTTCATTTGGGTGCCTAGGCAACCAGGCAGTTTCATTGCTTAAGTTTCTTGTTCAGACAGGTACTTGACTATGATAATCAAATTCACAAGGAATTGGAACAATAGAATTGTTGTTGGGAATATATAGGATAATTTTGAACTGTTTTTTTAACAGCCCACAATTAGTTGCAACTGTTAATGTAGCATAAGAAAATGTAGTTTTGGGAAGATGCTTGACTGATTTTTCTCAACTAGATGCCTGTTCTTCCGTCTTAGTGCATAGATTTCTTTGTTAGTAGACTTACTATATGCAAAACACAGCATATTAAACTCCATTGTCAAAATTACAAATTGTTGGTATTACTAGTGACCGTTATTTTTTTGATCAGGTATTATTAGTTACTATTGTTTATCAGCATAATTATCCTTTTATAATTGAAGAAAAGCCAAATTCATATTTGCAAAAGCCCATGCATTTAAGCGATTGATTATCCAAGGCAGAAAAAAGTAGTCTATATTGCTTATGATGCCTATATTGATGGCTTCCACAGCAAAAGCGAAATTCATGTTTCCCATTGTCTGCATGTTTATTGTTGTCTGTGCATGCATGTTCTATGGGTGTAGTGATGATACTGGGGTTGGAGATGCATTAACTGTCTGAACAAGTTTTTAAGCACAGTATTCATCATGCTCCTTTTTTCCTTGAACGACTTCAATTCTCTCTCGTGTCTTATTTGCGGGAAAAGCCCTGATATAAGTGCATTAAATACTATAGGTGGTTCTGGCAGCTCAAGTGCTCTGTTGGACTGGACAGTTTATAGGCCATGGTGTGTTTGAGGTAACTATTTGCTGGCTCGTTTAAAATGGCTGATAGTATCATTAGTATGGGATGGGATTACAATATTTTGTCTGCCTGCAGAAGCGTGCCCCTGCTCTTCTAGACAACCTTTCTCAAGCCTTTTTGATGGCTCCTTTCTTTGTTTTACTTGAGGTATTTCCTTACCTATCAAATTTGAAGTGTCCAGGATGAAGATTGAATTGGTGATGATGGTTTGCGTCGTTTCAGGTTCTTCATCAGTTATGGGGCTATGAACCATATCCTGGATTTCATGCTAATGTGCAGGCAAAGATAGATGCTGAGGTCAAAGAATGGCAAGCGAAGAAGCATAAGAAAATTTCTTAGTGCAATGGCTTTAATTTTTGGTGGCTTGGGTGTGTTTAATCTGATATGTTCCACAGTATCAGAAGATGATGGAAAGTGGCCTTGTGCTGTTTTATTCTATCCTTCTTTATTACTTGCTTGCAAGTCCTGTAAAATATATGTTCCAGTGTCAAAAAATGAAACAAAATGGCCTTAGGCCGTTTGAATCTATTCTTCTTTACTGTTTGCTTATCAGTCCTGTAAAATAAAAAGGAAACCGGATGTGCGAATTCATAGATTTATGAATTTTTCTAGAAATTACTAATTAGTTGTGTGAGCTATAATTCGTGTAATGTTTGTTTGATAGGGTGTTAAAAATAGGTTGTGTAGAGCATGGTGAGACCGTGAGAGTGCGTGTGGTCTTGAGGAGAAAAGAATTTGTGTAAAGGGTTTTGAAATTCAACAGAAAAGACATGAAACATGAACCTGATTGCACTTGTTGATTTTAGTAGTTTAAAAAATTTATTTAATTCAACAGGTAGACCTTTTAAAACATTCTTCCCCTCTAGATTAATAATAGCATTCTAATGTGTATGTTCTTTTTAGACAGATGAATGAGTTGCTGAAATTAATATTATATTCTTAGTGCATATGAACTTCAAAACATTCTCTTCGTATGTTGATGAATGATAATATTGTAATGCGTATCTGAGGGGATCTAAATGAACTTAAATACTCTCTTTTATCGTTAACCTAAGCATAGCCCGTGTCACATCTTGACTTGCATACCAATGTTCCGGGGTTTGAACCCTGTTGGGAACATCATTTCCCCTCCACCCATGATGTTATACAAAAATACACTTGACATCTAGACGAATTATAACATTCAAGGCATATGTGAAGGGATCTATTCTAATTGACTCTAAATTATTCTAACATTTATGAACTCAAACATTCTGATGAATGATAGTATTCTGATGCATATATCGATGGATCTAACTATCTAAGTGAACATTAGAATGTATACGAACTCCAACAACAAACTTTATTTTTGACTTTTACTATAAAAGAGATTTGATGAAATATATATTAATAATTCAGATTGGTTTCTATTTTACCCTAACTTATCTGGGTATTTTTTGCAGCTAGTTCCGATCCGATTCAACCACTCGTCTGACTAGTTTTTAGCCAACCGGTTCATTGCTGTGATATATATTTTCTTTTTCTGAGGACGTATTCTAAACAATATAAGATTCTTGGATCTGTAAGGAAAATATAATCATGTGTATTGAGAAAGAATAGAATAGTATTAAGAAGGGATAAAATTGTTTTGAAAATTAAAAAAATTATAAAAGAATTGGAAAACGGTCCTGGGGACGATGATGCAATCCAACAACGCCTTGACCCGCGAAAAGCTGCCGCCCAAAATTCGGCCCAATGTCCTTTCCGCCGATTCCCCTTCTTTTTCAATCGTCTCCACCAATCCGGTTCTCCTCTTCTATTCCCCTGCTGTCGTTTTCAACTCTCATTCTTCATCCCTTGCCGCCATTTTCTTTCTCCTCCACCATTTTTGCTTTTTGTTGTTGCTGCTATTGCCGGTTCACCCCAGTTGCTCTATGGTTATCCTTGCTGTACTAGCTGCCGACTAACAGAAGTTGTTCTCGGGTCATCGCCGCAGCTATTGTTGCCAGTTGCCGCTCCAGTCGTCGTTGTCGCAGATGCAAAACTGTAGCTACTCTGTTCGGTCTGCTATTGCCATTTGGTTAGTAAGCTTTTTTATATATTCTTTTATTATTTTTCACCCTTTGCTGATCTGGATGATAGATGAGCATTGCTTGAGTGCTAGACGATTGCTTTGTTGGAAGTGATCATTTGATGATTTGGAATTTCTTGAATTTTTCCCTCTGTAATATTCAAAATTTTTTAACGCCAAAACAATGGCTGGCCACCGCACATGCCATTGACGGATGAGATAATGAAGGGCCGTGCAAAAGATTTGCATGCATTGTTACCCATTAGCGAAGAGGATAAAGATCCACTTTGTTGAAACGGGCAGATGGATTTGAAGCTTCGATGGCAGCCACGACTTTGGGAAAGATAATGAAGAGCTCGGTGCTCTGCTGGTGCACTTGAAGTCGTGTACGTGAGCAACCTCTTTATAAATAGTCCAGCCCATTAAAATCTTCGCAAAATACCCCCAGTTGTTAACTCATGAGGTTTAATATTTAAAGATTTATACATAAAAAATCCTTTATAAAATGAGGCATTCCCATTAAAAAAACGGCGAAAGTGATATAAAGAATATATATAAATATATGGGAGCTATTCCATATATTTGTCGAAAAATGAGCCTTATACATATTAGAATGCAAAATGAAACTTTATACAATTATTTATCCATATATAAATTTTATAGTAAATGATTTGTACGTTGAAAAAACCATTTTAAAGTTGTTATTTATATTAAACAATTTTATTACGATGAATTTATATCATTTTCAGATGGGGTCCATACACATATCCGATTGGGATGAAAATTAGTATAGTAATAGGATATATGATTCTAAATATAATGGATGAAGTAGATTATAATTTGATTGTCATGTGGGGCCCATTTCAGCGGTGCTGCATCTAAATATTTTCCTATATATATATATGGGAGATGTTCTGGTTGATCAAAAATGGGCCCCACACATATTAGAATGCAATGAAATATTATATAATCATTTATCCATATATAAATTTTATAGCAAATGGTTTCTATATTGAAAAGATCATTTTAAAGTTGTTATTTACATCAAACTATTTCATTACGTTGAATTTGTACAATTTTCAGATATGACCCATATACATATCTAATTGGAATAAAAGTTGGTACGGTAATAGAATACCTTATTCTAAATACAATGAGTGAAGTAGATTATGATTTTATGAGCATGTGGAGCCTATTTCAGCGAAGCTGCACCTGAATATTTTTGTATATATATATTTCCAATGCAACATCGCTAAAATGGGTCTCACATGATCATCAAATCATAATCTACTCTACCCATTGTATTTAGAATAATATATTCTATTACTATACCAACTTTCATCCCAAGCCGATATGTATATGGGCCCTATCTAAAAATAGTATAAATTCAACATAATAAAATAGTTTGATGTAAATAAAAATTTTAAAGTAATTTTTTCAACATGTAAACCATTTGCTATAAAATTTGTATATGGATAAATGATTGTATAAAGTTTCATTGCATTCTAATATGTGTGGGGCTCACTTTTGATCAAATGTACAGCTGTTCCGGTGTAGTTGTGCTGCACTGGAACAACTCCCATATATGTATGTATGTGTGTGTGTGTGTATATATATATACGCTTAGTTATCACCATTAGAAGGTCATCGTTACTAAGTCCTTTTATATATTTATTGCTATTTTTCATCACAAATTAATATTAGACAAGCTGCATTGGTTTCGAAATATGATGAAGGATTACCCAAAAATGAATTGGTTTAATATTTAATTACATTTAGTGGTTTATCCAAACCTATCTCGGGGGAATATGTTGGAATTGTTTGACATTTTACTCTTTGTTTATTCCTTGCTTAGGATCTTGGTCAAATATGTTGATTAATGCAATTTATTATTAGGTTAATTTCAAATATACTCATAATCTTTGCCTTTAATTACAAATATACCCACTAAGTGTGAAATCCTTCACATATACCCACTACCTATATTGATAAAATCAAATATACCCATTATCTCACAGATGTCTGCTAACCATAACTGGAAATGACCAAACTACCCTTAATGAGTGTAGTAATGGCCACCATTGGTGCTAGATCTTTTCCCCAAAATCTGATCATGACATCTTCTCACTTGTTGCTGCACAGCCGCTATCTTGCATAGTAGAGGAAGGTGAAATCTCATGCTCTATTTTTCTATGTAAGATTGCTTTACTTTAAGATGCTTGGTAGCCGTAATAGGACAATCAAATTTCAGATTTTAAATGCAGAATTATAAGGATAATTATTAACTTGCTGGATTGCTTCAGAAATAAAGGATAGGATCTAGCTGAGGGAAATGGCTTTACTTTCTAAATGTAGAGGCATCATTTATGCCCTTTGCTCCAATCCCAATAAGCATTAGGTGCAAAGATCCCAAAAAACCTACTGAAATCTGCCATGATAGTCAATCAAACATCCGATTACAGCCTCCATGGGTTCGACTAAAAATCTCCGTGAAAACCACCACAAACTCCGATGAACAGCAAACCCACTGATAGATGCCATAGCAGCCATGGCCGACCATACCTTGTTTGTTTGAAAATCCATGACCAAACCCACCCAGAGCCTCCCTGAAAATTGGTAGGAACTGCATCACTGTTGACGGCTGAAATTCGCAACCAAATTGCCCATCCCTTCCATCTCCAATCAAGCAGCAGGCAAGCTAATGTCATCCAGGACCACCAAGATTCATGGGATCAGGTGACCATGGAGGCTTTGTGCTGCTAGGCAATAGAGTTTTAAGACCCAAGATCTTGAAAGCAAAAAGCATAGTTCAGGTTCAAATGCTTGTCCTGCAACACAAGCATTGATCTTTGCAAAATGCTGTCGAAATCAGTATTTGCTTCCAATCAAAATTGCATTGATAGATCCAGCTCTTCAAACCATTAGAAGATCCTGCAGCCATCATCGATGAAGAGATGGTGCCATCAACATCAGTCGAATCTAATTCTAATTTAGCTACCATCTTCAATCGACTGGACAAATCCACATCCTAGTTGTTTTTCACTTGTCCAGCAAGGGAAAATTGATCACAACATCTCCTTCCAAATTGATAACAATAGCAGCAAGCCTAGAACTGACAAGATCCATTTTTTGTCGGCCCAAAAAGCTCCATCTTCAATCATAGCTGTCGGAATAAATGTTCAATAACCTCTAATAACCCCAAAACCATAGCATTAAATCCTAAAAACTTGACCAATCCATGCCTGTTGCTTCTGATTTGGCTAGAAGCACATCCTACACAATAATCTGAGACTCAGGGAGGGAGAATGATTGGAGACATGGAGGATCGTCGATTCCCCATCATTGAAGAGACAACTGAAAAAGGGGTAGTTTCGGGTTTTAAAAGCATTAAACGCCATCAACTAATGGAATGGGTATACGTGTAAGGATAGTGGGTATAACTGTAATTTTCAAAACTTAGTGGGTATATTTGAAATTAACCCTTTATTATTTGGTTGTGCCATTGCTGAAAAATAAATGGTATATACTATTTTTATTTTTCTGTTCAAGTGATTGTATGATTGAAAATAGAAATGATTCAAGTGATTGTTTATTTTTATATATAAAATTTTAAGCTTTTAATATTTTATCTTATACATTTAGGATATATTTTATATAAAATGCTAATATACCAGTTCAATCCAGTTATCAGAAATGGTTGAACCGGCTGGACCAAAACCAGTCCCTTGAAAAATTTGTTAACCGGTTCGGTTCTGACAATATTGCTTGAAACCTATTCTACTCTTTGGGTATGAAAATAAGGATCTATTTTAGGGTACTCTATGGATCTACCCCATGGGTACTCTACCTAAGTTTCACCTTAGTTTGTGTGTTTATATACCAATTAGCAATTAGATTTATGGCTTAATCATGGTTCGAGTTGATTTTACAAACTTCTCACATTCTCACTTTTTCCTTTTTCAATTTCCGCGGATGAAAAGTTGAAGACCATTGCATTTAAGGCTCTGAGATTGATTTGACCTCCCTCATCATCTCCTTATCGTCTTTCATTTTTTCTTTTTGTTGTTCGGAAAAGAGCAAGAGGGCAAAGGATGAGAAGAACTAGGGATCGAAGAAAGTGCTGTGGATGCCAGAAGAAGACATGATGCTTATGGATTATATCAAGAAGAACGGCCATGGCAGCTGGAGGTTGCTTAAGCAGCTTGCAGGTTTGCATGCTTCACTCTGTTTTCTTCTTCTACTGAATCTGAACCATCCATAGGTCTCGCTCGTTTTTTGAATTTGTTTGGCTTGCAGGCCATATATTGTAGAATCTCTCCACATTAGAGATTTTTCACTTGAATGCATGACGTGATGCTGCGTGTTTTTCTACACTATCTAAGATCATCTTTGATTGATTTCGAATTGAGGTTTTTGTTTAATTTTTTATTAATCGGAATCTGAAACCAATAATAATATTGACTACCTTGAAGTATTTTTGATTTTTTTGACATATATAATTCTCTAATCAAAGCATTGCAAACATATATCGACTTTGCTTTTATGTAACATAATACCATCCATTTTGGCCCACAATTTTCTCCCATCCTATTGATGTGAAATCTATTTCCTCATTGCAATTAGCATGAATTTTTAGACCCAACTTCACCAAATTAAATGTGTGAGGGGCTGCATTTGCTTAAAAATGTTTACGCATTTTAACTTATGAAATAGGCTAGATCGGGCATGCTTCAATATAACTTGGTTTCATTAAAATGCTTGCTGGGAACCCTCCATCCAACCGTCTATGCTGGTGGATGAAATTTGGGCTGTAGAATGCACAGGTGCAACTGTGTGATGTTGGAGTTCAGGATTATGGTCCCGATATATTTATATCCTTCAAAATCTATTCTCTCTAAAATTTCTCCCTCCCGAATGCAAGCCTTCCATGCTCTCCCTATCGCATATTCCTCTTCTCCCCCGTAAAAATGCCCACTCTCTTACAGCCACCTCTCTCTCCATCTTCCTCAGCTCTCTCTTCTTCATCTTCCTCAGCACTGTCTCTCAATCTTCCTCCGTTTGAGCTGCACAGTCTTTCATCTCCACCTCTCTCTTTTTTCCCCTCCCGAACACCCAATATTCTGACCTCTCTCCTTCTTCCCCCATCTCCTAGGGCAAACAGGGCCATCTCCCTTAGTGGGTCCGACCTTCTCTCTTTCTTCCTTTGGCCATCTTTCTTTCTTCCTCCAACCCCTCTCTAACTCCCCGCCTTCATGCTGCACTCTAAGTCACTACCTTTTACTACTTTCTGCACTTTACTACATTCTGCACTAAGTTTTGAATTGATTTTCACTTAATTGTTGACAATTCTAATTGAGTAACTTAAGGTGATTTTATAGTCAGCCTAGCCAATTGCTTGAGTTGTTTTAAAATGCCTATGGTGGTCAATTCTTTATGGTCCAATGTGAATGTCAGCCACTCAATAAAACTTCTCACTATAACCTTAAACACTTAATTGTTTATTGTGATGATCACATCACCCTCTTATTATTATTTTGTTTAATAATCAATGAGCATGAGGCCGGTAATTTAAGGAGTGAAGAAGTCACCATGTCACCACAACTTCATTGCCATGTGAGGTGGAAACATGTCGGTCATGATTTCTAATTGCATACATTTCACTTGCTATTAGTTAATTTCCTGTAACCATTTCCTTCATTATCCTCAGATAATTCTCTTGCCTAATCCTCCATTGCCCCTTGCTAGGCACGTGTCATTGATAAAATTCATCCCCATCGTGCTAGCCATGAGAACTACACATGCTTGTTGGAAAATTTTAAGCCTCGTATTCAAATTTGCATTCTACCGCCACCTGACATCTTCTTTATGTCATCGCTAAACCTGATGTAGCCCTCTCAATGCCATGAGTTAATCATCAACAAGGACATGTGGCCACCTCCTTGAGCAATTTCTATCTTAACAATTTCTAATTAATTTCTGTGGACTTTTAAATTATAAGAGTGAAATTTCTTTCATAATATAAATAATATGCTATTAGATTCTATATTAAATCTTCCATCTCCATGTGAAATTTCATAATTTAATGATGCTTTTAGTGTTCAAGTTTTTAAAACTAAGTTTTATTTGAAAAATATAATTTTTACAGGCGAATTTTTATTTTTAATGTTATTTTAAAATTTGAAAACTATTAGTTTCTAAAACCTTTTTATTTTTAGAGATGTAGATTAAATGTCATATTACCTTTTTAAAATAAAGTCACTTAGTTCTGTAATGAGTCTAGCAATTCTGGCTTCCTGATGACAATCGGCTTTCCTACAGATCAACTGGAATTTGAATAAAATTGCTATTAGATTGTCAATTTTCACACCACAACTAGAGAAATTAGTTGCCTTTTTCGCCTTATGTTATTCTAGTTTTCCAATATCAACGAGATTAAGTTGGTTATTGAATACTTGAATTCATGTGCTTAAACAAGAAACAGAACCAAGTTGTGTTGATATTTTATTCTATTATCAGTTGAAAAAAGAAGCAAAAACTTGTTTGACTATTTAATGGTTCCTGGATATGAAGGTGCATGATACAAAGATGAATCATCAAATTGATTGTGGTATGATTTAAATTTATTGCTGATTTTCAATGCTAGTATGAATAATGCTGGATTTAATTGGTAACCTTGATTAATTGCTTTTGGGGTAGCATTTTAGTTGCTCAATGGAAGTTCATATAGTCTGCTAACATTAAATGTGCAAGACTTTCCTAAAATTTTGGTGGTTGGGGCTGACAATGACAGTCCTTATGCTTCTGAGGATGCAGGTACTGCTACTGCCATTGAATCATTTGCGTTAATGACTCTTCACCTAAAGCAACAGAACCAACTGACCTGGTAGTGATCTTTTGTCTCTTCGATCAAATCATTTATTAATTATTGATCATGGCAAATGATAAAATACATTTTCCATTGTCATTCCTAGATATCCTGGATTCAAAGGCAGGAGGAATAAATATCTTAACTCTTGTTACTGGTTGCTGAGAAATTTTAACAAAAGTTATCACTAGTGATTCTTGTCAATTATTTGCTTTTTTCTTTTGTCTTGAATCAGCCTCATTGTTACCTTATGAATTGGTTGACATTCGAATATTATCTCCCTTCAGGATACTAATTATGGTAATAACAATGATAACAACATATGCATATGGCTAGCCACTTTTTCATGTGCATAAGGTTGCAGAGTTTACTAATGCACATGTTGGTACTCGGCCTATTCTGTTCATATATGATACAAGCTGCTATTTCTGTACACCATTTTAAAAGATGTTCATTAGCATGCCAAGGCGGATGGCTGGTTCAGTTAGTAAACTTTATTCTTAACCTCTCAAACTCCTTAATCTTGAGCAGATTGTCTTGTGTTGAGTTGCAATTGACTATTTGGATGACTTCTTCTTAACGATAGGATTTCTAACTTGTTAATAGATAACAAATTTCTCATGTAAATGTTATAAAGGTTTATGGCTTGTGCTTTTAATTTTAATTGATTTCTTTGTACTCAAATTTAGACTCATTTTGGCATGATTGTTTGAATAACTTCTTCAATTTGGATTGCCCTCAATCTTGGCCCATTTCTTACCCTTATATAGGCCTCTAAACTTATAAAGTTTCATAAGTTTTGGAGTTTATTTACCTGCCGAAGCGATAGGTTAAGGTAGTTCCAATTTTACATATCAACTTGGACTTAACATTTCAACTTTCATGTTTTAATATTTTTGTTCACAATTTTACTTCTCAAACATCATATTTAATATAAATAACATGAGGGAATGATCACATAGCATTGCTTTTCATAGTTTCTAGATTTGATCTCAATGTTCAATAGATTTTCCATTTTCAAGGTTACGAAAGATGAGTATTTTTTTCCTGCAAAATACTGAATTTCTTCAATTTTCATTTCCCACCCAATTCATTTAAGTATATCTATCATGTTTAAATACTTTCTTGACACTACTATGAACCTTGGTTTGACAACCTTTCCCCATTTTCAAGGCTTTTAGAATGAATTCTTACCAATCGTCAAATTTCTTCATTTCTTCATTTTAGCTTTCATCGAGCTTATCTAACATACTAAATCACTTAATGATGTTTTCATAATTTTTCAAAATGGACTTTGTTTGTAACTTTTTCTATTATCTTACAATTTTCCTCGCTAGGTCCCCTTTTTGTAGAAATGGCTTCCAAATCACTTGAAAACTTGAAAATAGTGTGTTAAATCTTTGAAGTTTTAAGAACTTGTTTTTTTGGGGATAAAAAAATTCCGGTTTATAGATGTTAAAAGTGCACATTTCGACCTCCTTTTGAGGTGATTGTTTTGGGAGTTGTGATGTAATGCACCCAGGTGCAAATAATCATTTTTAATTAAATTTTTTTATACAACTATTAATCTAATTGTATTTAACATGTGTATTAAGTTTTACCATTTTTGGAGATTTATAAATATTTTTTTGGATTTTTTGAAATCAGTGGCATTTTTGTAATTTATATTACATTAGCAGTTATATACAAAAAATTTTTTAAAAAAAGAAAATAAGTTAAATACACCCGGGTGCATTGAGGCTAAGTGCACTCAGGTGCATTTAAAAACATCCCTTGTTTTGGGGGCTTATCCTAATTTGTTTATAGCTAAACTTGGGTTGCTTAAAGCTAATATATAGGTCTTCAAATCCCCAAGTTTCATGATTTGTGGACTACGTTAACTAGGTCAAAGTTGTTGCTCAAAATCAAGTAAAGCAGATTTTTTTTTTCTCAAATTAAATTTGGGCAGCCTTATTCACGACCGCTTTTGATTTATTTTTGAATTGATCTTGGGAAAAGTAATGCTACCATCTTATAGTAAATATATACAACTTTATTGATGCCAAATTGGAACCTAATTGACTGTCATTTGCTGAACTGAATGACCCTCTCAACTTGTTGCCAACCTTAATTTAGAATCACACTTAAATGTGGGTTGTGGGTTATGGATTTTCTGAAATTCATCCAATATTTTCTAAGTTTTACTTCCAACATATTTCATTTGTTGTACTAACATGCAACAATAGTCCTTGAATATTAAATACATTAAATTCATGAAATGCCCTATGATATGAAACCTCCGTTATCTATTGAAATCATGTTTCGGCAGTTATTTTAAGCATGAAAAATTTCCTAAGTAGTTTAATACATATCAAACTATGAGATATTAAAATAGGTGCTTAGGACTGCCTTTATGCCTATTTTAGATAATTCTTATATAGGTAATTCTGACACAACAAGGGAAACATGAAACAAGGCTAGCACAAAGCTACACCCTGAAGTTGATAAACAAGTCTCCACATGGAAACTCAATCATAAGGAAAAGAAAATTCAGAAATTCTTATTCATGAAAAACTGTCTACAAAATAAGAGAAACCATGCCTTCATAAGCAAATTCTAGCTACCACTACATGCATGTCCATGCACAAAATGCATGCACGCAAAACCCTAACCACTCACGCATGTTTTTCTAAAAATAGTAAAATGTGCGATTTATTAAAAATAGTAAATTCGTACTTTACTAAAAATAGTAAAAAATGAAAATTAATAAACCAGAATCTACGAGAGTTGAATTGAAGTTGATTCACTTGATAAATTGAAGTTGATTCATTAATTTATCGCTTTCGGACCCTTCCATGACGGTTGGCCCGATCCAGGAAGTCTGTTGTGATGTCGTCTATGTCAATCCCCTTCACTTGATAAAAACTCGACCTCGAGTTGGCTGGAATGTATGGATAAAAGGGTTCATCAGAAGAATAGAATGAGTGGATGTCCGCCGTGTTAAACGTTTCAGAAATCCCCATTATGTCTGGTAAATTCACAACATATGCATTATCGTTGATCTTCTTCAAAATCTTGTACGGGCCATATTTACTTAGTTGCAGTTTGTTGCAGGTACCCACAGGAAACCTTTCTTTTTGCAGGAAACCATAACTTGCTCTCTGACTTCAAAAGTTTGCCTGCTATGATGCTGGTCTGCTACCTTTTTGCGCTTATTGTATGGTCAATGAAATTTAAGGTTTAAGATTTATTAGCACCATCAAATATTGGTTTGACCTTAGATAAAAGAATGCCATTCTCCATCTTGAATTGTACTTGGCGGAATGGCCATTGCACCTCAGTCTTGTTGCAACCATCCTTTCTCATCTTATGATTTCCTCAATTTGCCATAATACTATAGTATTTGGACATTCAGTTCTCCCAATTCATCGTTCTTACCACATTCATGATTGTGGGGGGTGCATAGTTCACGCTTGATGCTCAGTTAGACCTGCTAAGGATTGATGCATATCAAAGTTGACCATTCTATATTTTGGTTTTGTTGTCATCATCAATTTTTTTGTTATTCTTCATTAGTGGCTTTTGTGTCTCTATTCAACTCATTAGAACTTACCCTCGCCCTCACCCACCCCCGACCCCCCCACCCCCCCACCCCATCCTTCTTATTATTTAATGAAGCTACTCACCTGATGATGCCGATGTACACATTGTACTTGGTGTCGTGTATAACCTATCGAGAGAATATGACAAAGCTATTCAATCCTTCCAAAACAGTATTGAAAGTCAAGCCACGTGATTATTCTCTCTGGAACAAACTTGGTGTGACACAAGCAAACAGTGTTCAGAGTGTACATGATATCAATAGGTAGGAAAACAATGCCGGAAGATATATCGCGCATTTGAATGGAGTGAAAATACTCAAATAAATGCAATGCGAACAAGAAATTGGTATGACATTTACATACTCCACTGACCCATGATGGTAGGAAAACAATGCCGGAAGATATATCATGCATTTGAATGGAGTGAAAATACTCAAATAAATGCAATGTGAACAAGAAATTGGTATTGAATTTACATATTCCACCGATCCATGCCCTTAACCATCCTACTTCTATCATATTACCTTCTATTGTATTTTTTATTTATTTTATGATCAACATCACCCCCTATTTTTTCTGCTGTTATGTACATTTCCATTTTTCATTCTGATTCTTTGGTAGATTCTGTGAACATGTTGTGAAGTTTGTCTTTTGTTTCTTTTTGAACTTGTAGGCACTAGATTTGAAATCAAATTATGTCCGTGTGTGGGCAAACATGGGTATTAGTTTTGCTAACTAAGTTTGTTTCTAAACTAGTGATTGTTTTTATAAAATATTTCCGTTAGACTTGTGTAAGGCTAATTGTATGGTCAATGAAATTTTAAAGATTTATTAGCACCATCAAATATTGGTTGACCCTAGATAAAAGAATGCCATACTTGGCGGTACGAGATGTGGCCCCATCAGTTGGGCAGTCTTGGTTCGAAGCTTCACAACATCATGGTAGTAGCGATTGAGTTTAGTTGGTGGCGTTGTTCTCCTCCCCCCTGGGAGTGTCCACCAGGTTGGGAAAATTAAAAATATTGGTAGGGAAAAAGTAGATTGTTGTTAGACAATTGTAAGAATGTCTTAGGATTCAATTGTAATACCGGTTGGGATGATTGTAATATATGAATACCTATATATATATATATAAAAAGAATACCATTCTCCATCTTGAATTGTACTTAGCGGAATGGCCATTACACCTTGATCTCGTTGTAATCATCCTTTTCTCATCTTATGATTTCCTCAATTTGCCATAACACTATAGTATTTGGAAAGTCACTTCTCCCAATTCATTGTTCTTACCACATTCATGATTGTGGGGGGGTGGGGGCAGGCGCATAGTTTACACTAGATGCTTAGTCAGACTTGCTAAGGTTTAATGCATATCGAAGTTGACCATTCTATATTTTGGCTTTGTTGTCATCATCAATTTTTTTTGTCACCACCATCCCCCCCCCCCACCCCCAAAAAAAAAAACCAAACAGAAAAAGGAAAATGTTCTTAGTGGAAAAACCTCATTACCAGACATATTATGCAGTCTGAATACATTTGCTAGGCTTCTAGAAAGGAAGAGGACTGTTCTAGAAGGTAGATTAATAATAAACCATCAATCATGATGGTGTTTGGAAAATGGCTCTTTTGAATGGAGCAGTTAATCATGATGGTGTTTGGAAAATCTCTTTTGAATGGAGCAGTTAATCTTACCCTGGACATATTTTGCATTTTTTAATTTTCCTTTTCGGTTGAACATAGTCATTTTGGATATCCTGTTAAACTGCTCACTTGTCAACCTTCTTTGCAAAAATGATTAGCATACTCGTCTTTGTTAAAGTAAGATGTGCATTAAACCCATTTTTGGTAGCAGGGTCTTTACGAAGAATCAATTCGGTACTTTGTGCGAGCACTCTCAATGAATCCCAAGTCAGACAATGCGTGGCAATATTTGAGAATTTCTTTAAGGTATGCTGCTGCACAATACGGTTGTCCTTACGTGTGGATGAGCAGAGAACAGATTGAAAGGGATAGTTAAATGTATGTTTACCTTATTCTTTTACCGTTGCTGCAGCATCGCTTCTCGGAATGACATGTTTGAAGCTTGTGATTCACGGAATCTTGATGTTCTACAGAAAGAATTTCCACAATGATTGGGCATTTGCTCAGCGTGTTTTGGGGAGTGGATGACATCATGATCCACTAGTGGAAGGAGTCTTCTATACATGATCTGCTCGTGCTCCGTGCATCTGAGGAAAATATGTATTTGGGAAAGTGTTTGTATTTGATTCGGACCACTAAAGCGGTCGGAATATAAACTCTTCCATCTGCATCAAAGGGAAGAACAAAAATCTGGACGTCTTGAAAAGGACATAGTTTTGAATCAGGTTCCCCAAGTAATTATGTTTGAGGTTTACAATTGGTAAATGTCGTATAAATCTTCCCTGTTCCAATATATGTTTTTCAAAATCTAAATTATTTGTTATATTTACTGATGTCTCGCGATCCCATATGGCTGCCAGCAGGCAAAAAATATTTTTTTAATTTTTTTTTTCTTTTTATAGATGTACTGACTACACCTAGATTGCATCCTCTGATATTTTGAATTTTGATAGCTTTTTTTTAAAAAAAAAATTCACATTTTTTATTTTTGAAAATAAAAAGGGCATTTGTAGATGCGCTGCATGCATGTATTTATGCAAACTACCTTGTGCGACGTATATTACGACAGTTGAGGACTGGAATTTGAAACAATTTGTGGAGTGTCGAGAGTATCTCGCAATTACACGAAGGCTGTCTTTTTTTTTTTTTTGTGTATCATGCGAATAATCTTAATCCAGCGCAAGATGTATTTTGAAACTAAATCCAGTCACAAAATGTTTTTGAGACGGAAATATTACATAATAGGATAAGTGGGGCTGTTTTGTTTCATTTTTAATTTTTTGATGGTTGATAAAAAATTTATTTCATTTATTATATTTAACATACACATATCAAATTTGGACGAAATGCAGCCTCTTAGCTAAATAAAAACATTAA
Source organism: Annona squamosa (assembly GCA_035584095.1). NCBI lineage: Eukaryota > Viridiplantae > Streptophyta > Magnoliopsida > Magnoliales > Annonaceae > Annona > Annona squamosa. Next base: position 50,555,517 of record JAXCLR010000092.1, read on the forward strand.
ATACAATGAATAAATTGAATTTTGTATTAATTATCAATATTTAAAAAATAGAGTGAATTACATAAAATCACTTATAACCATGTAGTCCAACCTCAAAACAAAAAATATAGTTGATTTTCAAATTAAGGTTAGGTTGGCTTAACCTAATGTTGACCTAGCCTATTTGCACCCTTATATACTAGCTTGGGCTCCGTTTCTTTGGACTACATAATGGAGCCATCTAATCCCTTCAAAGTCGAAAATTTTAATTTTTATTAAAAAAATTCAATTCATTTATTGTACTTGACATCATTTATTTATTTAAGAGATCAACTTTAATCTGAATCAAGTATATGCATGTAATGTGCAAATTATGAAAATGTTTATATTCATTTACAATGAAATAATGTTTTATAGAATTATTTATTCACATAAAAATGATATTTTAAATGGTTTAGATATTGAAAATACTATTTTAAATTGATATTTTAGCATTAAACCATTTTATTACGTTAATTTTACGCATTGATAAATGGAATCCACATATGGTGATTCTAGACAAATGAGAGTTTCTATGATAATATAAAGGATGTTAAATAGAATAATAGAATAAATTTTCCATCAACTATCAACATTGAAGAGAGTTTACATAAAAAAGGTTTAATAGAAGCGAGCCCGAACTAGCTTTCACAGCAAAATATTTGATTAAAGGTAAAAAAAATCCAAGGATGATCTCATATCTAACCGCACCCCTTATAAATAGTTCCCAAGACGTGAAAGGTAACAGCATCAGGTTCTATACCTCTTTTCAGCATGTCTGCATGCAGACTCATAGCACCCAGCAAATGCCCTGATTGGTATTGGCCCCGCATGAGCACATTGTAAGTAACAACATCTGGATTCAAACCAGAAATTCTCATATCCTTGAAAATTTTTTGAGCTTTGACAATCTGTCCATCTCTGCAAAGAGAGTGAATTAAAGCTGTATATGTTACTTGATTCGGCAAAGAATATCTCCAATCGGGTGAGGCATCAGGTCCTTGACTAGGAATAGTTCCAATCAGATCAGTCAGATCAATCGGCTCCATTCTGCCCTGCAAGAACTGGACAGCCTTGTTAACTCTGCCAGCCTTGGACAATCCGTCAACCATGGAGCTAAGGGTGAAAACATTGGATGTAATGCCCAAGTCCACCATTTCCTTGTGCAACCGAAGTGCCTCATTCAGATTGCCATCCTTATAATGTCCATCAATCAAAGTAGTGTAGGCAACAACATCGGGTGTGAGACCTTTAATTGCCATTTCTGAATACAAACCCATGGCCAAGTTCACCATCCCTTGCTTGCAGTATCCATCTATCAATGAAGCGTAGGTAATCACATCTGGTTGTATGTGGTTCTCAATCATCAATGAACAAATTTTCAGAGCTGCATCCATGTTTTGTTGTTTGCAGTATCCGCTAATCAGTGTATTATACGTGACTGAATTAGCTTGAATTCCAGCTTGCTGCATCTTGTGAAGTAACGCTGCTGCTTCCACTACTCTGTCTTTGTTGCAAAGGCCCTTTATTAAGATGTTATATGTGAAGACATTAGGCCAGATATCCAGTTTAGTCATCCCAGAGTAGACACAAACAGCCTCCTCTACATTGCTTGTGTTGCAGTAGCCATCTATTAGACAGTTGTAAATTAAAGCATTGGGCCGAATTCCTTGCTTCATCATACAAGCCACAAACATTTGGGCACTAACCAAGTCCCCTGCCTTGCAGCAACCATCAATCAATGTGCCAAATGTAACGATGTTAGGCAACAAACCATTCCTGAGCATTTCTTGAAACAAGGAAAATGCTTGGCTGGGGCTAGCTGCTTTGCAGTGGCCATCCATCATGGCATTGTAGGTGTAAACATTTGGGAGGATGCCCTGCTGCTGCATGCTTCTGAACATGTGTGCTGCTAGAGTAACATGGCCTTCCCTGCACAAGCCACATATAATGGTGGTATATGTTATAACATTGGGGTGGATACCCTCATTGACCATTTGATGGAGCAAAGAAAGAGCTCTGGGAATGTTGGAGGGGTGACGGCAGCAAGCATTGATGAGAAGAGTGTAGGTGACAACGTTTGGCGAGAGGCCACGGGTGAGCATTTCTTCGAACAGCTTCCACACGGCCATAGTGCTATGGCCCTCTTCCATTCGAAGGAGCCCGTGAAGGAGGGCATTGCAGGCAGGGATGGCGGGCAAAGGGTGGGGGCGGAGGTTGTGGAAGAGGGAGATGGCTTCACGGACAAGGCCCAACTGGGAAAGCGAGAGGATGAAAATGCTACAAAGGGGAGGGTGGTGAATGAGAGAGGAAAGGAGTTGGGTGGTGGAAGAAGAAGAAGAAGATTTGACGATAATGTGCTTGGCACGAGAGACGGCGTCCGCATAGCGCTCAGCAGTGAGTAAGGCATGGAGGCAGCAGCATTCGACGGAGAAGGAAGAGGTAGAAAAGCTGAAGAACTGACTAAGTGGTTGCTGTCGTCGTTTGCATACTCCTGTAACAAGCGAACGCATCTGGTTCTAGCTCTTTGATTTGCATGGGGCTGCGACGTAATAGTGAAAAGAGATCTGGTTGGTTGGTGCAAGCAGTAGGGTGTTTATTCAACAGTTAATTTCAAATCTATTCAATATATTTGTCCTTTATTACAGACATACCTACGAATTTCAAAACTTTCAAATATACTCACTAAGTATTTTATTAATTTCAAATATACCCAATACGACAATTAGAAACGTTTAATAATTTTAAAATTCGAAAATACCTTTGGTTGATCTAGCACTATTGTCATTGATGCCATATTCTGACCATCAACATGTTACAAAGTCTCAACTCCAAGCACTTCTAATTGAAAACCTAACATATCTTCCACATTGAATCTTCTAACTTCCATGTGTTGCAATGCACCTATGGGCCTACATTGGAATGTCATCAACAAAGAAAATTCTATATTTAGCTATATCCAAACATGCCTGATGCTGTACCCATTCCTTAGGTATTGATAAAGTTTGAAGTAAACAACCAAATACTTGGAGAATTAAAGAAATCAAGAACAAAAAGTTTTCGATATGGAATTTAAAAGGATGAAACCTCCCGTATTTTAAAAAGTCAACAAAAAAATACACATCTCTAAAAATTGTAAATTTTAGTTTATAGATTAATACACCTAGATTAACAGTTTTATAAAAAAAATTCAAAAAATTTAAAAAAATGAGATTTTGCAACTTGAAACATTACTCGTTCAGGAGCATGCAATAATGACAACCATACATGTCAACAAAGATTTATTTAGGTTAATAACAAAAATGGACGTTAGCATATAAATGTAGGCATAACCAATTTCTATATCTGGCTGTTAAAAACCCTTTTCAGTAAAATGTCACCCACGATAAAAATGTCCTCTACATTTTCAAGATCTTTATAGATTGTCAAGGACACTTAATGGATACAAAACTCAAAAAAATAATATTAAATATCTAATAAGGAGCAGGAGAAAGTAACCTTACACTAGATCAAGGTTGAAAAAACAGAGATATGCAAATAGAGTTTTATGTAAACAACCAAACATTAGCCAAACAGAAGGAGAAATTCTCCAGAAGGAAATTATTGTAAAGATTATTTCTTAAAAGAAACTAATTTGAAAGGAAACAAAATGAAGTAGACTAATTTACTAAAGGAAAGTAGGATCAATGACAGGCAAGCCATGTTTGGATGTCTATTTCTTATTAAAATCCAAAGCAGGTAGTTGATAAGTGTCAAAGGTGAGGATTGTAGAAAGCGACATTGTTTATTAATAAGTTTTGCATATGTATGCAATGAATTGGAAAGAGGATTTGAAGCTGCTTCCTCAGATTTTCTACTTAGGAGGAGGTGCATGCGGGGGAGTTGGAGAAAAACACTAGGGAGAAACAGCGCAAGAGAGAGGGGAGCAGACGAGGACAAAAAAATAAAAATAACTAGCTAAGAAACTTAACTTGGAAATAACCAGCAATAAATTTGTTTTTCCATTGCTTATTATTATTATTTTTTTATCACCGACCAAGTTTGTTGTAGTGCCAAGCGAGTAAATCTTGTATGATTCCAATGAGGTCATTTAAATTACAATTTCGAGTAGGCATCACTTGATTAATTCCACAATGTAATATAGCATTATTATCTAAATGAGTAGTAATATGCATGATTTATTAATTGGAGTTAACAAATGGATCATCTCGAATATTACGTAAATCAGCAGCGGGATGTGTGGTGAGTAAATTGAATTAACCACGGTATCATCCAAATCGTAAACTAAGGAATCCCTTGGATATATTAAATGCGACAACAACAAGATGAGATGTAGCAGATCTAATCACAGATCCTTATATGATTCATCCATAAGGCCCCTAAATGTTGTTGGGAGGCCCGGAAAATGAAAGGATTAGATCTAAACTGTCCCCTCGTCTCCATGGCCAAATTAAGCCCTCCAATCAAAAATTGAGTGGGACGAAACACCACCAGACAATATGAGCCTTGGAGCGAGGGAATCAACTGTTCAGATGCCTCATCTCGCCAGTAGGAAGGGGCCAGGCAATCCTGTCCATCGTCCGCATGGTGACGAAAGAAATCAATGGTGTTAGCAAGGAAAGCCCAAGGATCGTTGCGTAGGCATAAGACCACGGCTGGCGCACCAAAAAATGCATCATGCTAGCAATAGTGCACATTAGCCCAGCCTAGGACAGCATTGAAACAAGAACAACGACAGAGAAGGGCAGGAATAAAGAGAGAAGAAAAGGAGGAACAAAACTACCGTGGATGGTTGGTTGAGCTGCCGCATTTGAGAAGAAAAAAAGAAGAACAATTGCCCCGGTTTCCAGATGTTTTTACATTGAGATCTCAACAAAATTTGAAATTTCTGCTACTTGGTTGATTTAAAAGGGATTCCTTTGCCAGTCGCTCACATTTGATTGTGGATTGCTTCCTTCAATAACTGTGAATGATGAAAATTTGAGGCTGCTTTCTCAGAATTTTGCCTTAGGAGGAGCTACAAGATAGCTGGAGGGGTGCAAAACCTAGGGAGAGCGTTGAGACTGTAGGGAGTGCGCCACGCTTTGAAATGTGCTTTGGTAAGGGACAAAAGCAAAATGACCGGTCTTGTGGATTAGAAAATAACGAACAACGAGTTTCTGTTTTCGTTGCATATTTTTGTAATAGATGGAAAAATAGTGAACCATCACGAATAGCCATAGGTAAGCAGAGCTGTCAAGGTTAGCGGCAACTTATTTATTTTATTTTATTTTTGCCAAATTTGTCACCGAAGCCGAAACTTGTTGTTTTGGTGAGTTATAATATTATGTTTATTTAATTAAATGGTTGAACACCGACCATAATTTATTTATTCAAAAATTCAACCGAAACCCATTTATAAATGGGTTGATCGAGTGGATTAACGGGCTGATCATTATCATTAACAACCCTAGTTGCAATCCTAGCTTTTATAGGACGTATATCATATGCCTTATAAAATTAAAATCGGGTTTGGGTTCCTCGTCTCAAATCAATTCGAAATTATACTATTTTAAAATTATGTATTATTAATTATTTCATGTAAATTTATACCAAAATTTATAATTGGTATATATGATTTTTTAAAAAAGCAAAAATTTTACTCTTAGCTAAATATACGCTTAGACATGGTCCTCATTGCTCATGTGAATACTGTCTATTTTTTTTTCAAATTTTTTTTTGATTTTTTCTTGCGTCGAATTACGAAAAATGGTCTTTTTTAATTTTGAAATTCAAGATAAACTATTTAAAAATAAGAATTGAATTTTGTATGTAAAAATATTTTACCTAAGCCCACATATTGAATAATGTATCTTGCCGTTCATATATCTTATACTAAATACATTTTAAAAATATATTAATAATTACATTTATTTTCAAATTTAAGTATTATTAACTGTATCATGTAAATGTATCATTTTAAATTTATGTGTTAAGTAGGGGTTGTGGTCATATTAGCCTACATTAGATAATTAATATGTTGAATTTTTAATTTGCGTTCCTCATTCTAGCTCTTATGTTACCAAACACATTACATGGAGAAGAGGACATTGTATATATAAAAGTCATAACTTGAATTTGAAGGTTTGTTGCTTTAGGTTCTCTTGACCGGCAGTATGCATTTGCTGAGATACTCTTCTACAATTTTTAGAAAGATTGTTTTGATTTTTTACTTGCGGCATTTTAACCAAGCTGCAAAAAAATTATATCAACTGGCAACTTGCTTAGTTAGTAGATTGAAAAAATCTTTTGAATTAATATATATTCATCTCAATCTTAATTAAAGAACTTTTAATGAATTAATTATGCATGGTATTCATCTCGAAAATGATACAAAATTTTCAATTTTCAATTCGTGTCTTCGTTAAATGATATGGAGTTTCCATTTTTCATATCTAGAATTAGATCAATTGACTCTGCTGCAAACAGAGTTGGAGAAGCTGTATCATTAAAATATCTTCATAAAGCAGGAAACTTCTTTATATCTTGTTGATGTAAGGATCTTTTAATATTTCTCTTTCATAGTTAGGAATTTCAGTCAAATTTATTGAAGGATTTGTTCTTATTTAATACCAAGTACTATAGAAATTGATATCTAAGCCCTAACTATTGGATGTTTGTGCCACTTGTAGAAGAAACATTAGAGTACATAATGTTTCTTGAAGCTCTATATATACAATTTTTGTTAACTAAAAACAAGTTGGACTCTTTTTTATTATTGGTAGAACATGACTTGGGCTATACCTATTATTAGAACTTCTACAGCATTTAGGTCTAGAGGGAAGAATAGAAGTATGCTCATTTCGGATAGTAGATCAAATTTTTTGTGCTCTTTCCTTTATCCTTCCCACTCATTAAGCCCCTTTTGTTGGTTTTTGGATCTAAACAATTAGTTACTGTACATCCCTAAAAAAAAGAACCTACTTCAATGGTGATTCATTGGTTTATCGCCATTAAGGGCACTTAGTTATTGTTTTGTGACTTCTATCAATATGCTAGCTGTTGTTTTGGTTTGCAAGTGTCTAGATTATTTAATGAAGCTGCTCAGATGTACACATTGTACTTGGTGTCTTGTATAACCTATCGAGAGAATATGACATTCAAAATTTATGATGAGAGAAGGTATGCATTATCTGGTTATTTTTTTGTGTTTCTAGCTCTCCAACTCCTTCATAACCAAACAAGATTGTTGTTTGATCTAATTAGCACTCTTGGATATGATAGTGAAGTCAAGATTGAAACTAGTAACATATCGAGTAGTTTTGCTCCCTGCTCCCTACTCTCTCTCTCTCTCTGTCTTTCATAATTTCAAATTAAGAGTCTATTATGTCGTTTATTTGTAAGTGAAACCATATTTCGATTACATAGTCTTTTAGAAATTCTAGGGACCCAAGAAATGCAAGCTGGATGCAACAATGATCTTAATTAGATATTCAAATGAGCTAATTTTAGAGTATATTTAAAGGTATCTGGTTCAATAATATTTCGTATTGTCCACCTAAATATCTAGTCAAGATGTTTTTTAAGAAATGGTTAAGTGTTTACAATGAATAATACAGATGGTTTTGATTTGATAAAAATAAAATTTGGCTCAAACTATATGGTTATATGAAAATTTTAGTGAAATTGGTCTCATTAAAATATTCACCTTCTTAAAATACCTTTTTAATTGAATTTGATGAATTTGTATAAAACTTCTATTTGCAGTGATTGGTTGAAATTTTAAAATATGTGCAAATATGCAAAGAGGCTATGAATTTAGCTAGATATGACAGTTTTACTGGAGATTCTTTTATGACCATTTATTGGAAAGAAAGAGATGCATAGGTATACTAAGGGAGGCATCATGTGTTCTTGTATTTGAAAATTTAGAGCACCATCTTTTCAAAGTTTTTCCTCTTCAATTCAATTAAAGTCAAAGAGTCAACATGTGTTCTTGTATTAGAAGTAACCTTGCTTTTTGAAGTTTTTTCTCTTTCAATTTGATTGAAGTCAGCTGTGATTCTACAATCATTGCAATGCAAAGAATATGAACTCATAAATCTTAGGACCTTATTTCAGTCACAAAAAAATTTTAGGTTCATTTGGCTAGTAGCCATCCATGATTACTTCTTTAATATTAGCAGGGTAGTGTATGAGATATTATGTAGTTCACTTGTCTACTTTGTCTTTACAATTTGGCATGTTAACTTCTAATGTATGATTTTTTTTGTAGAATCATCTTTTTCATCTTCACATGTATAAACTATCTTGGTCATGAGGTATGCTTATGCCCTAGTTCTGATTTATTTTAGAAATTAGAGTTTAGAGTTTAAGATTTTTGAGTTTCCGGGTTTCAATTTTGGGTTTAGGTTTTAGGATTTAAGATTTTAGGATTTCAGGTTTAAGGTAGTCTTTATTAAGCCGCTAATTGATTATTTTGCAGTAGACCCATTGCAAAATATAATCACCTTGCAGTTCTCCCAATAGAGGACTCATTCCTTCGTTCATCTTTGGGGAAATTCTGTGTCGTATTCATTGAATCTTTGAATGAATAAGTCTACTAGCTCTTCCCATGAACCAAATACTTCCTTTGGAAGTGAGGAGGTCTAGAGAAGGGCACAACTATCATGAGCCAAGCTTAGAATAAAATATTTGAGTGCAAGCTATTTCATTTGTTCCATTTGACAGATCGCCCGCTCGTAGTCATACAAGTGTGACAATGTGTGCTTTTGGTTTTTATGGAGCAATTGGATATATAGATAATCATAACTTAATTCATCATACAGGAAGGGGAATACCTGAAGAATGGGTGCATATTCATCCGTAGTACATGCAAAACTTGTAGTTGATTTGTTCTCTTGAAACGTTTAGCATTTCTAAAGACCACATCTTGCTTTTGACCTTTGTTAACAATCCACCAGATTACCTTTATGAAAATTTTGGCTCCAAAGGTCTTGTATTCATTGTTTGGAAGAACACATACTACATCCAAAAGGTACTTTAAGACCATTTCAAACTCAGGTAATCATATGGCTAGGGGATCAATCTACATGATATTCCTAAAATAATTTATATAATGAGCAGTGGATTCTTGGCTATATTATACTTCTCTCTCACCATCGATTCTCTGAGTGGATACCAAAAATATCTTATTCTGACTTCCCAAGACACTTGTAGTGGTTGACATTCTCACAAATAGGTAATAATATGTCTTACTGATGACATCCCAACTTAAACTTGGTGAAGTTAAGAATGGAGGATTGCGTAGCTTTTTGCTGCTTGGTAGGGTTAGCTGAGGACATATCGATGTGATAGCAGACTTCTATCTCATCTTTATTGCTATGTAAGTCCTAGAATGGACTGTCTTTAGGGAATTCATCTGGAGTAATACTTGATAATTTCTCAAGTACATATCTTTCATTCCTCTGATAAGGTGATCTATCAGTCATGTGTTAGTAGGATGAGAGTAACGATTCAAACTATGAATAGTTAATGACTAGAAATGGCTGAATTTATGAAGATTGCCTTAAATATCTTACCCCTAATCCTTTTATCTTTTATGTATAAATTTTTAAGGCAACTCTTTGTTCGTTTTAGACTTCGTAGTTTTCGAACTGACTCCCATTCTTCTTTATCGATTATCTCAATGGTTGCGACATTTGACAAAGCTTGCAATGAGGGGTTTACTTTGATGATTCCTTTAATATTGCTTAAAGATACCAACACTTCTCAGTTTGATGACCAACATACCAATGGTAGCTACAATACCGCTGGTGGGTGGTGCACTCAACTTCTTCTAGTTTCTTTGGGAAGCGTAGCTTGAATAGCCCAGTTAACATAACTTGTTGGAATAATGTCTCCACATCGTCCTCACCACAGGCACATTGAATTTTTTTTCTTCGAACAGGCTTTGCGGACTATTTCTTTGCCGGTGGCTTTGCCTTATTTGACTGCTTCTTGACTTCTATTATATTAGTAGAAGTTTCTTCAGCTTTCTTCTTTTTGAGTGTTGTTATTGCAGACGACTCCTTTTTCTAAGCCTTTTGTTGAGACAACAAATACTTTTTTCGACAAACTTCTATGTTCAAGGCTTGGAATGTGTCAAGTTGCTCTTTCATTGGTAAGAAAATCTTCATTTTGACGAAGATTAACTTTTATTACTGGGAGAGGGGGTGCTTGACACCAGTTAGCAACTTTTTTCCATGGTGATCTAATCATCGATCGACTCATTTTTTTTGAGATAGAGTTGACAATTCTAATAATTGCACCTCTCGTGTAGTGTCAATTAATCAAGAAGGGAAAATTTCTTTCGTTTCTTCCCATGTGCACATTGAGTTGATTGAGAGAGAGATGTGCCACTGAAAAGTATCACTGGAAAAGATATTTGGGAACATTTGAAGGCAAAAGTTTGAATAATGTGCCCAATTATAACATAATTGAATGACTCAAGATGCTTTAATGCATTCCCAGTACTATTAAACCAAACTTTTGATGTCTTCAAATCCCTAGGCAGCAACTGTACTTTGATCTTTGGGGGAAAAGACATATTGATTATTATTGTAGATACCCCTACTAATTGAGGTGCTTGATGACAAAGACATTCGACCACTAATTGATATACCATTTCTTTTTTGTGTGACAAACCCTCACAGGGCCCCCTTAGGTGTATTAACTCGTGCATCTTGTATTTGAGGGGTATTGATATGCAAATTATTGAATTGTGGGAAGAATTGATCATATTTTTCATTTTTGTCCTGCTTAGTTCACCTCGTAGATGGTCTTTCGATTAACTAATTGGTATTTTTTGGTGATAGTGGTTGGTAAGAACTTATTTCTTTGTCTCCTTGAGTTTCCATAGCTTGCCTCATATGCATAATCTCTTTTTAAAAATCATGAATGAGCTGAGACTTGGGGTGTAAGAATCTCTTTTTCCTCACCCGCCATGAAAGAGGCTACAAATTCAAATTTTGGAGTAGTAGTTCCGACGTCTTTGGGATAAGAAGGGCTACAAAAAGGCAGCATTATGGGCATTGCATTTGCCCTTGATCAAGTTAGCATTTTAGACACCTTTGAAGTTCTCGGCCGAGTAACATCTACCATGTTAGCTTTAGCCATTTGAAAAGATTGTATCCTTCTTTTGGCCTCTCACTTGGGATGTAGCCTTCGATATTCTTCACAAGATGGACTTTTGGTGGGGTAGATAAGTCATATCCTCCCTTAGTTTGATTAATGAAGCGAATTGGTTTGCATGCACAAAATTTGGAACCAAGCTTAGCACTGAATTTGGATACGCTGTGTGGAGCTTAGGAAAGTATTGCCACCCATTAGCAAGCTTTGTTCTTTGTAATGCCTTTTGCTTGAGAATTCCCGTTGCTTACTTCTTTTACTGGTTACTTGATCATCGACGATATAGGAATAATGAAGTTTTTGAGTTCAACTGAGAAGCTGTTTTTTGAACTTAACCTTCTGTGCTTTCTTTTTTTTGTGTCCTTAATGTAGGAATTTTTTTTGATGGTATTAGCAATGACATAATCAAATGAAGACTTGATTTTGGCTGTTGAACTAGACGAAGTAGTGGCTGATTGACGAGGTGAACACATTAGACATGGAATAACAAACTTCAAAGTTCCTAGGTTGAACCGGATGATAATAGGTTCTTGAGGCATGAATCGGTTGACTCTTTGAACAACTGGTTGAATAGTGTGTTGGGCGGGTTGAGTAGCAAGATTCCTCACCTTTTCTGCTTCTAAGTGACATCCTGGATATGATGAGAAGTGACTTTGACAGTCCTTGAGGCAGACTAGCCGAATTGGCAAATAATGGTACACCAGATTTGATATAGCTTTGCTATTATTTTGGCAAGTAGCGACAAGCAAGGCATTCTTTAGCTGATAGGTTGATGCCAGCTGAGGTGCAACAAGTCGACTTATAGAGTTGGGTCATGAAGCAAGTTGACTTACAAGTTGTCGTGTTGCTGGTTGAGCTGACGCAGCAAACTAGTGAGTGAACTTTTTGAGTGAACTAATGAGAGGCCCAAGGCTACATAAGCGATCCTACACAACAAGCTGAGTGTACTCTCAACTTCTAAAGTTAAATAATAGACCAGCTTGTCCTAATTTTAGCTTACATATTTATGTAAAGCTAGCATCTCCCACATTTAGTCTCTAGATTTATACAACAAACCTACTTATTCCACATATAGCCTTTGGATTGAAAATTGGATGACTTTACCAAAAATTGGGTTTAATCGAATTTTAAAAATATGTTTGGGACTAAGACAAACTAAAAGATTTGGGCCTAACCGAGTTTGTTGAAAAGAGTTTGGGTTTGGGTTTGTCTCAACAAATTTGGACCTAAGTGGGCTTGTTGAAGAGTTTATATTTATTGGTAAGTTTTGAGCCGCGGTCGTTTGGGGAGTTTTGGGCCTAGTCAGGCTTATTGAAGGGTTTTGGGCCCAATAGGGCCTTTTGAAAGGTCATGAGCTTAATTATACAAACTGAAAAGTTTAAGGCCCAAATGAGGTATTTTTGACACAAATGAGCTGAAATGGGCTAAAATGGAGTTTTTTGGGCCCAAATGGGCTTATTAAAAGATTTTGAGCTCAAATGGATTTATTAAAGGGTTTTGGGCTCATTGGGCCTCTTTGATGAGTTTTGGGCCCAAATAGACATGCTAAAGATTTTTAGACTAAAGATTCTAGGGTCGAATAAGTTCAAGCGCTCTAAACTAGGCCAAAGTAATTGCTTTGGGCCCAAAAGGTCTCGTTGAAGGCTTTTAGAGTCAATTGGGTTTATTGCAAAATTTTGGGCCAACGCAAGCTTGAATTGCACTGACCCGTGTGTTTTGGACACAAATGGGCTCAAAGAAGTTAGACTAAGCCTAATGGTAGGGCAGCAATTAAAATTATCCCTCTAGCTCTCAAATGTAGGCTGTGTAAAATTTGCAAGGATATAGATTGTAATAGATTTAAAAGTTCCCAATCTTGGCTTAAAAAGAGAATTTTCATAGTTTCTCAATGTAAAATAATTTCACCATCTTTTTGAATTTGCATGTCTATAGATCGTTATCACCTAGTGGGTCTCATGGATCATATAAAGGCAAAGTGCTAATAATAGGTCCACTATAAAAAACTCTTGCTAAAGCAAGGATATGATCCATGTAGATCCAGGTACCACGACTTTGTTTATACACCAAGCCTTGAGTTGGGTGAAAATGAATTTTTTTTAGAGAACAAAGTAGGAGTACTTGATTCCACATTTCAAGCCGTCCACCTATTTATATGGGATAAAGTAATTCTTTTAAGAAAATTATTTTTAAAAATAGGAGAAAAATAATACCACATTTCAAGTCATCTGCCACTGGAGATTATCCACATTTATGTAAAGTTGAATAATTTTTGTTGAAAATAGGATGAGAATAGTTAACCCCACATTTCAATTCATCCGCCACTCAGAGATTGTCTACATGGGGTAAAGTAATTTTAAAAAATAATTTTTTAAAACATAAAGGAGAAATACTTAATCCTAAATTTTAAATTATCTGCCACCCAAAGATTTTAAATGGGATAAAGAGAATTTTTATACCTTTAAATCCAAGCTAGGAAGACAAACACGATTTTTTTTTGAAGGATGCTCAAAAGAAAGCTAAGGAATTTTGGAAGAGGATTTTAGAGCTCTTAGAGAGATAGGAGTTAGGTTGTGTTGTTGTAGAGTTCTCCTTAAATGACAACACAAGTGAGCTATTTATAGAATTAGATTGAAATCATGTTGCAATTTGTGTGAAAATTTGCTACGTGGATACATGAAAGAGAGCTCTTAGTCCCATAAATGTAGGTGACTTTTGGCTTGTTGTTCCATAGGTACTTGAGGTGTTCGTTTGGTTCCAGGGGACATTGTTATGCCCTTAGTTCCATGGAATGGCTGTGTTGTGTGCCAATGGGAATTTGGCATGTTTCGAGCTTTCCATGTGCTAGCTTCTCATTGGCTTATTCTGTGTAGGCATTAGGTTTACTTTTGCCATTATTTTTGTAGTTGGGCCAAACATTAACAATATTTTCCACATCATCGATCCGAGTTAAAATGTTTTTATTTTCACCACCATCCATCCATTCAATCAGACTAAAATCCCAATTGTTCAAAGATCTAAGACCATCTAAAATTTCTATCAACTAGTTGAATTCACCAGCTAAACCTTAAATCTAAGGCTTAGGATATAGCATGCATTTAATGTAGTATGGTGTGTGGTTTTGAATGAATATTATTGTTAATTTGATATCATATGATTTAATTCTTGCTTATTATTTGAGCTTCCACTTTAGTAATGATTTATACATAGTAGGCGATGGATCCGAGAGGTAGAAGTCTAATATATGATAATTAATATATTAAACCTAAAAAACTAAGACCATGATAATAGACATGATGAACTTGAAGAATTCTATGAATGACCACAGAACTTCATGAATCCTAATTGATTTAACCTTACGAAAATAGGTGGTTAAGAATAGATTAGAGTTATGCCTTGTAGGTTTTAATAGAAGATGTAAGGATAATTTAGAATTTATTTTCTTTTAACAAATAATATCTGAACACTTTTACCTTACGGTCAAACTACACCAAGAAGTCGACTTACTAGTCTGCAGCGCCAGCTCAACCAGCAACACGACCTGTGAGTCAACCCACTTCGTGACCCAACTTTGTAAGAAAATTTGCAAATTGACCTGCTGCACCTTGGCCGGACCAACTTGTCGGCCAAAGGGTGCCTTGCATATCAAATCTTGTTGGGTGTATCATTTCTTGCCAATTCGGCCAGTCCGCCTTAAGGACTGTTAAATAAGCTTCTCAACATATCTATGATGCCACTTAGAAGTGGAAAAAGCAGAGGAAGCCTACTACGGTCTCTCAACCTGTCCGACACACTATTCAACTAGCTAATCAAAGAGTCGACTGATTCTTGCCTTGAGAACTTATTATTATCCAATCCGACCTGGGAACTTTGAAGTTTGTTATTTCAAGTTTGATGTATTCACCTCGTTGGTCAACCACTACTTCGTCTAGCTCAAGAGCCAAAGTCTAGTCTTTAGTTGATTATGACGCTGCTAATACCATCGACATTTCTTATCCTACATTAAGGACAAAAAATAAGTTGGGAAAATAGCTTCTTGTCTAAACTTGAAAACTTCATTGCTCTTACCAATAGGACCAAGATATAAGATATTCTTGTATCCCCGATAAAAGAGTAATCAGCCAAAGAAGCAAGTGAAGGAAATGCACAAGTAGAGCATTATAAAGGCCAAGGCTCGCTAATGGGTGGCAATACCCTCCTAAGAGCCACACAACATATCATGTTTAGTGCTAAGTTTGGTTCCAAACTTTGAGCATGCAAATCAATTTGCTTCACTAATTAGACTAAGAGAGGACATAACTTATCTATTCGTAAAGACTCCATCTTATAAAGAACATCGAAGGCCACATCTTAAGGGAGAGGCTAAGGGGACGTTTGGGAATTGGTCGCGGGAAATGTGGGAGGGAAAATGGGCGGCACGGATTTTGAGATCTATTATTTCATAATTAATTATTATATTTTTCCACTTTTATTCCTATATTCTAATTATTTTTCCTATCAACTACCTTCCAACAAACCTATTTATTCCAACTTTACCTCTATTATTTCATATCAATTACATAATTTCTAAAATATTTTATTTTCTATTCTCACCAAATACCACATTTCCCACCACTTTTATATTTCCAAACATCTCCTAAAAGAAGGAGATGATTTTTTGAAATGATTGAAGCTAATATGGTAGATATTACTTAGCCAAGTACTTCAAAGGTATTTGAGATGCTGACTCAGTCAAAGATAGCTGTAACGCCCATAACATCACCTTTCTATAGTCTTTTTTATCCTAAAGGCATTAGAACTACTCCTCCAAGAGCAAGTTTGTAGCCTCTTATGTGGTGGGCGAGAAAGAAGAGTTTTTTACATCCAAATTTGAGCTCATTCATGATCTCTAAGAAGAGATTAAGCATATGAGGTGGGCTATGGAAACTCAAGGAGAGAAAATGACAAGTTATCACTAGACACCATCACCAAAGAACCACAAATCAGTTCATCAACCTGAAGGACCATTTGGGAGACGAACTAAGTAGGACGAGAATGTATTAACACCCCTTGATCACAAGATGCACAGGTTAATACACCTATGGGGTCTCTGTTAGGGTTTGTCACATAAAAAAAGATGGTACATCAGTTAGTAGCCAAATGCCTTCGTCGCCAAGCAATTCAACTTACTGGGGTCCCTATAATAATATTCAACAGGCCTTATCCCCCAGAGGTGGAAGCAGAGTTTTTGCCTAGGGATTTGAAGCCGCCGAAAGTTCACTTCAATTGTCTTAAGAATGCATCAAAGCATCTTGCATCATTCCACCATGTTACGGGCAATTGGGCATATCATTTGAGCTTTTGCCTTCAAATGTTCATAAATACCCTTTCTAGGGATGCTTTTCAGTGGTATATCTCTCTCCTAACCATCTCAGCTCACACATGAGAAGAGATGAAAGAAATATTCACTTTTCGATTAGTCGATACTACACAAGAGGTGCGGTTATCAGAATTGTCAATCTTGTCTAAAAAAAAGGACAAGTTAATCAAGGATTATATCACAGGATGAAAAAAATTGCTAACCAATGTTAGTCACCCCTCTATCAAGTAATGAAAGTTAAGCTTGGTTGAAACAACATCAAGATAAACATTTCTTTACAAATGAATGAGCAATTTAGCACGTTTCAAGCCTTAGTCACTAAAAATTATTGAAAACAGTATTTGTTATCTCAACGAAAGCTCTAGAAAAAGGACTCATCTGCAACGACAATATTCAAAAAGAAAAAAATAAAGAGACTTCTGCCAATACAATAGAAGTCAAGAAGCAGTCAAATAAAACAAAGCCACCAGCAAAGAAACAGTTTGTAAAGCCTGTTTAAAGAGAAGACATTCAATATACCATCAGTAAGGAAGATGTGGAGAAGTTATTCCAACACCATACGCGAAATGGTCTATTCGAGCTACCCACCCAAAAGAAATAGAAGGAAGTCGAATTTAGAGTTTAGAATTTAGGACTTTGAATATAAGGATTAGGGATTAGAGCTTTATGATTTCAGATATAGGATTTAGATTTTGGGATTTTGGATTAAAGGTTTCGGGTCTTAGGGTGTTAAGGATCTGAATTTTAGGGGCAAATAGTTTAGGTTTGGGCATACGATCGAGGATTTAGAGATTAGAGTTTAGAATTTAGAATTTTAGAGCTTAAGGATTTAAGGTTCAGGATTGAGAGTTCAGGGCTGAGAGTTTTGAATTTAGGGTTTAGGGTTTTAGGGTTTAGGGTTTTTAGGGTTTAGGGTTTTAGGGTTTTAGGGTTTAGGGTTTAGGGTTTAGGATTTACGGTTTAGGGTTTAGGGTTTTGGGTTTTGGGTTTTGGGTTTAGGGTTTGGGGTTTAGGGTTTGGGGTTTTAGGGTTTTAGGGTTTAAGGGTTTAGGGTTTTAGGGTTTTAGGGTTTTTGGGTTTAGGGTTTTAGGGTTTAGGGTTTAGGGTTTTAGGGTTTTAGGGTTTAGGGTTTAGGGTTTTAGGGTTTAGGGTTTAGGGTTTAGGGTTTAGGGTTTAGGGTTTAG